>JTDE01001626.1:30958-75484 GCA_014338405.1 Paragonimus skrjabini miyazakii | reverse complement strand
AAAGAAGATGCCAACCTTCTTCCAACCCCCAACCTGGAGGACCAGGAGACTGGTTTGTCAGACCTCTACCTAATGGCCTTCCTGGCATGAGTGACTCTATCGGTGTGTTGGCCACACCGTCCAATTTAGCCCAACAGGTCATCGAGATGCGCAAGCCGTCACACCGCGTCAAGGTCCAGTCTCGTTGTGACAGACTGTTGCACAACTCAACGCACGTATCCTATTTTATACAGCTCTTAACAGCTCACAGCACAAGAAGACAGAGAATCAATCTCCAAGGCTTGTATAACACGATACACCATACAAATAACAAGTAGGGATACATTCTCAAAACGCGTCTTTCCTTTTGACCGTTTCGTGATTCACCTAACTTTGTAACAACTATGCTCCCGGGATCTCAGATACATCTAACACTTGTCATGCGGTTTGTTATATAAGCACATTCCATATATTGCCATTGATACATTATATACATATGTATATATACATTTACATTTATTACTATACTAACCTTCTAATTAATATTAGCCACAATGCAAATACCCTCATGTTAGCATTATCATGAAAACACAGGGAAATCCTCATGACGATAAGTGGTCACACGTGACAACCAACAGTAATCATCAAAAATGCTGTCCTGTACGAAAGAGATCACTTTTGTCAAGATGGTTCACACCTAGTGGACATGATTGCACTAACTCTATATTCCATATTGTAGGCAAATTCTATGAGGAATTCTGACCTCATAGGCTGTAAGATCATTAAAAGCACCGATCAGAAGTTGATGAATAAGTTGAACACGATAAGCAAGCTACACTGGAAGGCAACAATGATCTTGTTATCAGACCATGACAGGCAGCCATAGCGGCGATAGTCACTTTTTTCTTTCATACAACAATTCTGTTCACAATGTAATGTCTACGAAGGTACACTTGTCTAGATACGTAGTGCACTTCCCTTATCAGGAAACATCGTAAGGAGAGGAATATTCTGATCTTAAAGAATCCTTTCGATATGCGTGCAGAATTGCAGAAGATTAAGGGAATGTACTACAGTTAGTCACTATCGGAAAGAGCTCCAACAATCGTATTTCTAGTAATTCCATTGAAAACGTCAAGAGTTCATATTGCGTCCCCTGAGTTAGTGGTTTCAGATGTTTAAATTGGAAAACGAAATCTCTGATAGTAGTCTGCGTTCACTGATATTTGAAAGAGATCACACTTAAACAGCATCACTCTTATGCCTCAGTAGCTGTTTTGTGAACGTTCGTTTGTTGTGGTTCCGGAAAGACAATTGCTGAATAATCCATAGAAAAAGTTCTATGGTTAGGTCCAGAAGAAAGTACGCTTGTCAAAGCGACAAAAGAAAATTCCTTGTCGATGTAATCATATACCATAACGATCAGCCCCGTTGTTAACGTGTGACCATGCTGGCTTTCGTTTGACAAGATTACCGTACTGTTTCTTCTTAGGGGGAGGACCAAACCTATAAGGAGTTACAAAAAGCGTTTTCTGCATGGTTCAAGGAGGTTTATTTCATATATGGCGGCATACTACGCAAAAACTCCTACGCCTGTATATTGAACGGGGATGTTTCTAACTGCGCCTCCATGTTTCTAAACACGACAACTCCATACAGAGCTGAAAAATAACTGATCGTGTAGGATAATCCCGTACTCTGGCTCGACGCGCACCACACGCGTAAAAGTAGCCACACCGAACTGAATGTACCATCCACTTAGTAACTGGCCATAGATGCACATCATACTGATGAAAGACTGAGGTGACTGTTTATGGACATGTTGTGAACGTATAAAACAAGGCATTAGAAACCTGATCTTAATCGTATAAGAACTACTGTAAGCTTACAGAGATTGTCGAATTATGACACAAAAAACGCCCCATAGAAAACAGAAAGCAAGTGAGAAGGTTCCAACCAAGAGAAACGACTGACGTGGTGAGTGGTCGGAGATAAAACTCCAATGGTGAACAGACTAGGCTGAACAGGTCGAGAGAAATCGGAGGTAGGAAGAGTACGTAAGCTGAATACCACTCACTCATAGATGCATTATTCACGTTCGATAAACTTTTTAGCCAGAACCTTTCGAAAAAAGAACTGGACTCGAGTTTCGATCTTGCTAAATATCGTCATCAATCTACTGTCTCTGTGTAAATGGAAAAGGCTGAGAAAGCCGCAATCAAATATGAGTGATGTTTGATTTTTGTTTGCTAAATCGCTTACTTATTAGAAATAATATATTATTAGCCTACGTTTCCGAATAACCTAACAAAGCATTAAAAATGAACAAGCGGTCAAAGAAACACAACACTCAACCCACACCATTGCAGTCATTGAAATTTTACACGCAACAGGAAACTGATAACGTCTATGTACGCACTTGGCTCCGTGTTGGAGGATAGAAAAAGAGAGTAAAAAGTGAAGGAATAAAAAAAAACTACATATGAAATTGTTCGTTCAAGAAATACTGTCGAGTACAAAATGTAATAGAAAGAGATTGAATTATAATACATACAGTCTAACTGAAACATATGAAGTCAAGCACATTTCAACAAGCACTGATTTCCTAGCACTAAAATCGGTGGCTATCCATGACTTCAGAGACGTCCTGATAGTCACATTGCTTGAAGATTCAAAGCAGCATCATGAATGCTTAAAGTCATCTACGCTTTTACGACGGGTTCCGGTGAAGTGGTGCAAACTGAACATGCTCAAACAATAAAATGATGTTCCTAATTTTGGAGATTTATTTCGTGTGGTGACTTGAGTGAGTGATTTTGGAGAAAATCAGTCAAGCTACATGTAGGAATGTGCCTCAGACGATGTGACGCTAGCTGTAACATTTTATAATTCACAATAAGAAGGCCTCAAACAGCATTTGGAGAGTTGGCTCACTGGACACAACCTATCCCAGCAAGAAATTGAGTGAAATTAACACAGGCTTTATGGTTTTCAGGAGTAATCCGCTAATCAGCTAAGTACCTATCATAGGGCACTGTCGTCAAGCGCGAATGAAGGTGAGAGCTTATCGGTGATTTGAAAATCAAAAAGAAACTCTTTCACTGAAACGTTCCACACAACCGTGTTAGTATCCCAAGCATCGTGTTAGCCTTCTTCGTCATCCATACGCAGTTAGGAGACATATTGACATACAGTAAAACGACCGCTTTCGAACCATGTACTAGTCGTCATGCTCTCAGTGAAGTTCTTTGGCATGAGGTATGTATAGCCGAATCACGGCAATCAAAAGTATGGAAATCTGATCCTCGCTGAAATTTAGGTTAAGAACACAACGGAAAACGCACTTACATGCAAGAATTATAAGAATGTTCTCAAGGAGAACCCCGATACCCTTTTTTTGATCAATAAGGGGGATGGAGAACGGTAGACCACACAAACGAACAACAAAATTCGCTCCAGGACATTCCGAATTAAGCTTAAGTCACCCACTGCATTTTCAGGATATATATTCTAATTCGAAGCTATTCACTCATACTGTACATCTGTTATAAGCTATCTATCACAACTGTTGTATTGAGGTTCAAAAAAGGTAGGATTTTAATGAACATATCCTAAAAAAACACGAACGCTTTCTCATAATTCAAAAAGGCATCTCTAAAGAATGAGGACATTGTTTAGCGGCATGATTAGATGGAAAATACGCACAGAATGTCATGTTTGTGTGGGTTAAAATTTTCTCAACCCTAAAAGTGAACTTCATGCCCGATGCACTTTTCCACTTATATGTGAGAACACCGAAATCAATATTGTACACTTGACCAAAAGTGGTCCCTGTTTATCGATGCCAGTCTACCGGGGATGATCCGTACATTTTTGCTAAAAGTCGTCTGATACCAGGCCTCAGATAGTGAGCTCACAACGAAGACGGGTGGATAAGAAAGTCGCAGTTTATTGTTCGTTTCTATCACCAGGAAAAATACTGAAATATATATTGATGTTACTGTTTTACTCACCAGTCTCGTACGCGTCAAATCGAAACAGCAGCTGACCGGCCAGTCAGTTGACTGGTGTTGATCGCTCTTCTGTTGGTTCGCAACGATTTATGTTTTCAGTATCTGAATGTTCTCTAATAGCGATTTTACTCCAACGAAATAATACCACATTTTCATATGTGAACACTCAACCACTTTCGCTTGTGAGTAATGATCAGGTTGCCTCATGAAAGCGTGGCCGGAGTTCTAGTCCCGGCAGTGGCAAGGATATGCACTACTGACGAGCTCTAATTAGAGCGAAAGTGGAGTCTAGTGCTTCTCTTCGAAAGGGGCCGACTGGAAAGTCTATAGGAATGCGACAGCTGTGATCAATTTTGGATGATGTTCAACTTAAAATATATTGATATGTCTCGAAGTCTGAGTCCATGGCCGGACGTGATGAGTGGCACGACAACTGTTAGTCTAGTTTATCGTCCACCAATGACTCCAGTTGAACAAACCGAGTTTAAAATGATCGGCAGAAACGGTTGTGTACATCTGATGGGTGATATTACAATTGTTGCAGTTCGATCAGACTGAAAACGATGGCAACAGCTCTGTTAACCGCGGTTTTGAAAACAGGAGGCCTGCAGTTTGGCATACCGTCATGCTGAGCTCACTCAAACACAGCATGAGGTGTTTGAGCCGTGTATGCGATCGATTAAATCTAAGGTCACTACAACATAGTAGGACGATGAAACGCTTGTATTTCGCTTATTGATCGTTTTGTATCCTCGTTCTTCATAAATACTGTCAAACGTCACACATTTGCGACCCACCGCTGGTATAGGTGTGTACCATAGAATGCAGACCTGGAAAGCCGAAGAGGCCATTATGTAACAGTGAGCATGGATGACAGGACGTGGAGTATTTAGGTTGCTCGAAACGAAGGTTGGTAAGACACCTTAATAACAACACCAAAACGTGCCAAACCATTCCGTATACTGATCGCACAATACCGTTAGGGCAACACTCTTCAAGGAGAAAATTTTCGGATAACTAGGTCATGGTATTATGGAAGATTGCGGATGAAAACTCAGAGTTGTCACTCACGCATCTCAAGGGAACCATGCGGAGATGAGTAGTAGAAGGGGCAATATATAGTTTGTTCAAAGGATAAAATTAATCGATAATGAAAACGAAAACCCGTCGAATAAATCACATTGAAGCGGATATCAAGCGAAGCGAAGTTCAGTATACCGAGTAGTTAGGAAGTAGATCACCGGCTACGTTTGTACACGGAGCCTTATTATCGGGCGAAAAGTTCCAGCTTAATGTGTTGGTTTTCACTGCGGAATCAGTCAATGTAAACAACTACACTAACATTTTCCAAGGTTGACGGTCGTGACGAAATAGCAGCTTGGTAGACCTAGACCATCGAAGTAAAAAAAACCTCGTCCTCACCCAAGACTTCTGTAATACATACGATAGAAGGCGTTATTGAGTTCCAAGTTCCAAGTTTTTTTGCTCGCAACATAATGCAGCGATGTACGGTTTGTTTGTTATAATATTTTCAGTTTAAGGTGTCTCGATGTCAGTTCAAAATGCTCCAAGTAGCTGGGTCCAAGCAAGCTAACTTGGTTTACTCTCTGTCGCCGACGGGATCGCGCACCCTTACGCTGTAAGGGCCAATCAATTCTTGTGTTTTTCAACTTGCGTGTGTATCTATCAGTCGTGCGACAGTGTATGATATCGAAAATCTGAAACGAACTAAATTGCCATTGAGACATCTTGGACTGGGAAAAGTATGATGGAAGGTCATCTGTCTAGTATACCTATAATCTAAACAACGTGCTATTTTCACTGCCTTAATTAAATCAATAGCTGATTCCTATGTATGAGTAAATTGGTGTAAGAATGGCTGACAGAAAGATGAAGCAATCAGCTGAAATGAAACCGTCCATGGCAGAATTCCGGTAATGCAACCAATACGTGCAATGTCCGATAGTTTTATGGTCAACATGACAAAGCTCCAGAGTCCAGAAATGGACAGATATTAATGAAAACAAAGGCAAGCGGAAAGTTTATTTAGTACGGGCACTCAGGACCTAAGGAGAAACGACCACAGGTGTCACATACACACATTATACCATAACAATGTTTACTACACGAGTCATGAACATGTCCGTGGTTCAAGTCCCGGCAGTGGCGATAATATGCACTACTGACGAGCTCAAATGAGAGCGAATCTCGAGTCTGGTGCTTCTTTTCGAAAGGGGCCGACTGGATAGTCTATGGGAATGCGACAGCTGCGATCAATTGCGAGTGATGTTCACATTGAAATTAATAACCGTTGCATTACAGATAATAATAGCCAGAATTGAGGACGACTGTCCCAATATTGAATCAACAAAGATACCTGTTCAACTCACCTTCACTGGTTTCATATTCTGTCGCCCAAGTGCCTGAAACAAACAAGGAACGAAAGTTGGATAATTAAAGACGGAAAAGTGAGAAAAGTCGAGCTATGCCCATTGAAACTTAGGCAGAGTTTTGGAAAACAACTACAAACCCTACCAATGCTGATAGGAAACTGATGCAAGAGAATAACAAAAAATTTTCTTCATCCAGAGAAACATTCCAACATTTTGCAAAGCGCCACACAGGCAGAACATAGCAAGTAGCCGACATTGACGTTGTTCATTTGCTCATTTACAGAAAGATAGTGAGGCTGTGAGGTGCCATCCATAAAAGTGCACCGTTTTTTGTTTGGTAAGGCCCATTCTTTTCCTAGTGCAATATTGCAATATCTAGTCAAGAAATAGCCGATGTTTCAAGGTCAGCCGAACACATCAATGGCTATGATAATCGGATTGAGTTTGAGATTTGGAAACTGACACTGATTGCAGTAAGGTGACGGACAGTTAAAGGAGGCTCACATCCCACACTTTGTGAATCAAATGAGTATAGCTACAAATTAAATTAACTTCTATTCAATGATCTACTTCGTCAGATGCTAAAAGACGTCAGCTTCCTTTCTGAATGTGGACAGTAATCATTTCAATCAGAGTAGGTTCTCTTCAGAAGACATG
This sequence comes from Paragonimus skrjabini miyazakii, assembly GCA_014338405.1. Classification (NCBI taxonomy): domain Eukaryota; kingdom Metazoa; phylum Platyhelminthes; class Trematoda; order Plagiorchiida; family Troglotrematidae; genus Paragonimus; species Paragonimus skrjabini miyazakii. The sequence continues at coordinate 68,442 of JTDE01001626.1, read as the reverse complement.
ACATCCTCTGAACATTTGTAAGTTCTAAGTTACCCTTATGAATGTCAAAAGACTACGGATGGTGATATTCTTTTCCGGATTAGCCTCCTGCAGTGACCGAGACCAAAGAACATCTGTGTGTGACCCTCACCATAAATGATCTGAGATGAACTACTTTCGGTTTGACTCATACACACACACACACACTGTATCCAATATATGATCGAAGGAATTAAACTGGTGTGTATGTGTGTGTATGTGTGTGCGGAAACCCTTCCAATCCAACCGGTGTATGCTGGTTAGCCAGAACCATCAGGTTACAAAAATGAAACAGGAAAGTCTATTGGAATGCGACAGCTGCGATCAATTGTAGGTGATGTTCAATCGAAATGAAAATCAAAATCTCCTACTACTCATCAGTAATCAATTAACTATCGTAAACCAAAAATAGATAGACTCCAATGGTAAGATCCAAGTTGGGAAGAAAAATATTAGAAATATTAGGTGTGAACTCATTCGATAAAGGAACATACATATGTACACTTGACATAAGACTAAGTGAAAAAACTGGAGTGAGAAAGAACAAAACTGAAAAAGAAAAAGGGAGCAGGTAACCATCACGCCAGTTTTTGAAAAGGGATTCAGATGACTTACTAGACGACGGGGGCCGTAAGTTAACTCGAACAAAATCTACAAACGACTCAAATCACTCGCGTCTAATGTACTCGTGGGCTCTTCAATTACAGATCGATGTGAGTAACTCGTCAATCCGAGAAGGACACCACATTCTTGACCACATTCGTCGTAGCGCCACAGGATCTCATCATCCCTGTGGCGCAAACCGCGTGATTGAATTCACAGTCGAGCAACTGTCGCTCATTGAATTTTTGGACGTCTAGCCAACATACAAACTCGCATACACAACAAAACCGCAGACTCGTACTCATACATATTGCCTAGTACACAGGTCAAGAACAGCAGGCACAAATTCATAATTCGCTTTAGCGGCCCATCCAATTTTTCCATGGGACGTAGCGTAAGTATAGATACTTCTGTTGTTTGGTCTAATTCGACTCTTTTCATGGCATGTGATTTTGCAAGAGAAAGGAAAGTTGGACTCTTTTCGCTAACGACTGCATACTGACCGGTTGATTTTCACAACCGCTAAACACGATAGTCTGGATTGTTGCTTCAGTCTTCGGTTCTTCAAACTCCAACTCCAGCTCGCTTCCTCCCCATTTTCTCGTTCTATCCATTAAATGATTTTGTACAAACAGCATTCTACACAACCACCACTTGGTCACGCCTAACATTACCCCCACTGATATACTGGGCATAAAAACATCTGTGTTTCATGTCGTAAGGGTCAATTATTTGATTTATAGGAGACTTCCCTTTAATCTAGGCCAAAGGGCTTCTCTATTCTTTAAAACCAAAATTGCTAAGAAAAACGGTGGCGTATTGTGTCCGTTATTCCCATCAACTGAGGGAAATCTTGAGGGCTTGACTGCCAAAACTGCTCAATCTGTGACAATGGTAGTACATTCTAAAAGATGCACATGTTCAGTGGTAATCATGTATATCACAATTTTTTCAAACTATCTATTACGATGTTGTGACCATAAAAGATGCTTAGCCTGCCAAGTTGTGTATTGCACGAAATCTTTTATAAGTTATGTGCTATCGTGTATCCGCACACACGGAGTAGTAGTGCATTATCACTCGCCTTGGTGACGCGTCCCTCTATAGTGCATACACACGATTCCAATAGTCGCTTTTGGTGCTTCGTCTTCCTGGCATTGAGACCTGTTCTTTAGTTTCCGAATGTACGCACTATACTGATCACAAACGAAGGTGCACGCTATATATCAATAACTGGTTTGTCATTGCGCTTCAATGTCAGGCAAAGATGTGCAAAAAATCCACATCTCAATGGTGCTAATGACTGAAGCTTACATACATGAAGGTTCATAATATCCAGTTTGATGGATTTTCTTAATACTTACACTTGTGCTAACAGTTCCAGAACTGCATTATCTGTAACAAAACTACGTCTAAGTCTTTAAGAGTCGTCCTCCACACTCTGTATCACACAGATGTTTTACGAGCCCAAGTAGCACGGAAACTAAGGTCAATGACTCAACGATTAGAGCCCTTTCATAAGTCGTAAGCATAGAAATAATTAGACTGGCTGAGTGATTTCTTGATTACAGATAAGTAGTACGTGACTCTGGTTTACACAACCTGAACTGCACTGATTGCACATTGTGTATTTCAACTGATTTTCAAAACAACCCCTTCTGAAATGATGTATTACATTCGAGCTCATCTGTTGTTAGAGCACTAGTATGCAGGAACCCCATGGCGATTCATTCTTCAAGATCACTCCTCTGTAGCGATCAGTTGCGTAGGAACGATGCATATTCTGTAGGAAACATAAGACATTGAAATGTCATTCTCACAAGCCATTACGGTGACCATCCCTATAACAGTTTATTTCATGTCTGGTACTGTGTACCTAGTTGGTTCACATGACTGTAAGTGTCGTGAAACCACAGAAGTACGATCTCAACTTGGATCACTGAAACGTGTGCGTGAAAAGATCATGATCACTCCAAGAATGGGCACACAGCATTTAGGCATGTAGACTGAACACTTCAACGAATCTGCTGGGTAGTACATGTTTAATCAGACCCAATTCATGGACCACCTACGTCAGTTACGGCGAGTCAGGTCTTGAGAAAGCTTAGGGGTGTCACTTGGCGCTGTTATTATCACGTCACACCTTACGTGGACAAGATGACCAGACACCCGTACGACGGTTCTGTTATCGATAGTTGGCTTAGGGCTGCAGATGCACCAATAAGGTCGAGGTTCGATAACACGGCCATCCAGTGGTTTCAATCAAACGATACAAATGATACAAAAGGTGACTTTGAAATACTGCCGATTTGTTGCAACATCGAGCTAGTATTAGTCGTTCTGTGTTACAGTTCCACCCTTGTAATTTTCTCCATGAATTTTATCATTTTGCCAAGTAGTGAACAGCACATTAGTCCAATAGTCTTCCGGAAAGCATGCACAAAACCAAGCTCAGATATACGTGGCATTCATTCCGATGAACTTATAATGTTGAGCATTACACATTTATCACTTGGCTTGTCACCAAAAATAGTTGGTTTGTTTGAACATTCGGAGCAGTTGTGAAATACACTGCAGTGTCTATTCTTTCGATATTGTGAGGGGATAGTTTTAAGTCTAGAACGTTGTAACTATTGTCAAAACGCCACTATCCAACGTGTGAACGTCTCCGACAAGCAATACCGAGAATGTATTGGTTATTACGAATTAAGTCGTGGATTTTCTTTCTACTCAAGTCACATCTATCTGAGAATTGTCACTGGTTCACCACATCATCAATCTGTTGCGTTTATGCTATTTTAACATAGGACGTGAGTTCCACGTGGTCATCAAGATCAGACAAATAGATAGTTGATTAAGCGAGTATCGTCGAGCTACTGTGTTGCATATCCAATTCATCGACCTGTTGGTTACCGTTTAGCCAACAATACTCACAACGTGGATGCACGGACTAGAGGGCCACACACTGCTGTGACATGTGCAGTCGGCTAGCTAACCTATTCAAGGTATGCACGGACGACATTGATAAGAGGACCAAGTGTCCACTACATGCACGTGGGTGGCCAAATGTTGGCAAGTCGCCTGATGCAAAGCGTCCAGGGCGTTCGTGTTTTTTATACAAGTAGGCTCGATGGCGTCATCCATGAGGCTGGTTTACATGTCTTTCACTTGACTACACGTCGTAAAAGTTGAGAGCATCGGAGATGCATGGCCAATTATACTAAGGTTTGGCTTAATATCTCACAATGAAACGTAAATCAGCGGGTGAAAACGTGAGGGCAATTATCAACGTTTGTTTGTACCACAAAGGTATGCACCACATACAAATGATGTCGGCTGTGATCGAATTGCCATATTCCAACTTTGTTCATAATCAGGTTACACCTAGCTGAACTAGCCAAACATAACTGACATGGGCTAAAACTGTAAAGTTAGAGAGACATACGGTTGTCTGTTTCACAGTTAGTAAAAAGCAGGCTCTTAGTATCAATGAAATGAAGCTGTCCTGAAGAAAAATATTACTCTACATCCACGCCGATGTGCGTGTATGTGTGCGCAGTGTACTGAATGATCAGCCAGTTTGACAGGTCACCTCACAGGCTCAGTACTTATCACTTGGATACAATTTGTGTGATACAACGAAGAAAACCAAGAAAATATAACTACCGATGAATAAGCTTTAACAGATGAGGGCATCTTGATTGCAAATCTCTGATTAGTGAAGAAGCTGAGATAAGCGCTATCGAAGAGACCATCTAGCCGTTGTGAAAGATTATCGGTCTACAGTATGGTTTGAACCAGTACTCATGGGAAACGACCTGTAAACAAATAAGACTTGATGAATATATAAAGAAAAAACTATGTAAAGAGGCCCATGATATTTTACGGCACAAAAGATGTACGTTACGGTAGAGAATGCGTGATTCGGTAACGTGTAGTTAGAATATGGGCGAGTATCGGTCTTCTCTTAGCGTCTACATCTTTATAACGAATGGGTTTCGTGTTCCCTGGAAGTGATCGCTGTAGCCGGGCATTGTGTACGTTGAGAATAGAATGCCCACTAGGATAGCGTGATAACGAGGAATTGCACAACAGTAGTTTTGATACATGAACTGGATTGATTACTTGTTGAAGTAGGCTCAAAATTTACAAACACTTCTCCTGTAGTGTTGCGCAAAATCCTGCTACAGAGACGCAGTCGCAGAACTCACCAGTAACTCGTCAAAACTAATCACGCGGACAGAAGAGGACGTGGATTGTTCACGACGGAATTGGTCGAAATCTGCGTCATCACGAATGATAATTAGCCATCGTAGTGTACCGTGAGTCCATTTGAGCGCATTGACAGCCATTGCGACATTGTCGCAGACAACAGCAGACGGGGTAGCTATACAGAAATGGAACATGTTGGAAACAAAAGAGTACAAATCGTTGCCCAATTCTACCTATCCGATTGCAGTCGGATTCTGCTAGCAAACCACCATCTGATAAAATGTACGCCTGTTAATACAGTAGGCAATAGTGCATTTTTCGAGTAATAAACAGAGCAGACAAACGGCACAATTCACGAAAGGGTTCTTCAAGACAAATAGCACAAAACCAAACCATCAGTCGTGTTCGGTAAATTTTGACTGCGTCGACAAGTAGCAGTTTCTAGGATGATTCGCTGTTCCTATAGCTTGTCATAGCAATACTAATCGTGGAATACCGTAATATAAGGTAGCAAGAGTTCAATACGTCTTACGAATCATGAAGCCAACTTAGGAATGAATCTGGTCCACAACCTTTGCGTCTTAACGATATAACGAAAAACAAAATTAATAACGATCACTTGGGTAAATACAAACTAGTCAGTGAAGCTGCAGTTCTTTCAGTTTTCAACGCTGTCCCATCAGAAATCTACACCTAGCTTAATGCAATCCAGAACCCTAAAAGTACTGAATTCAATTCAATTTTTTGGTAAGTACAACATATCTTGTTCAATTAAACCGAAGGGACAGTTACATAACGTTTTGTGACGCCATCCACGAACAGTCGGTTTACCGGCTTTCAAAACATTTCGCTACTTCCTCAGGTCAACGACAATTTATCACAAACGTACAAAACAACCCATCATCAAGAAGTGAACATATCTCGATCCTAATGACTGACTGAGACCAAGTAAATGATGAAGTGAACATACTGACACACAGATCAGTACACGAATAGTAATTTAGCACAGCCGTTTATTTCCGGGAAATTGATGCTACTCTAAAACTCTTCTGATTGCATAGAATATTTGCCCGACCATTCAAGATTCAGGAATGAAACCAGGCGGATGACAATAGCTGAAGACGGTTTTCTGTGATAAAGCTAGAAACAATCCTCTTGATGTTAACTATCAGATAATGTAACATTTAAATTTGAAGACGATACTGTTGTTCAGGGATGTGTGAAAAACGGAAATATTTCCACATAAAAAAACCCAGATAAGATTCATTCATTCTGCTAAATAAGATTGAAGATAGAACATGACATGGAGTAGCGTATATTTCGACCAAAACCGAGTAATCGAAAGACAAAACCTATACTAATTAAACCAGACACTTTTAAGAACGGGCGGTGTCTGACAAAACAGTGATCATCTGATTACTAACTCATTAAAACACTGAGTATAGTGACGATTATGCATGTTTATAGAAAGAATCGATAGCAATAAAATTCCTAGTAACAGTATTGTCGACCACAAGCTAAAACAGACACCAGCAAGAGTTCAGTAGCCTGTACGATCTACGAGTCTGATTTCGAGACACTATTCCTGTCTGTCTGCAATGTCCTGCTGCTAAAGCGAGTCTGAGAGTCCCGGGGGTAGCAGATTGGCCGGAAAATAAACAGAACATTGTAGCCCTGAAACAAAACGTGCAAATCTCAATGAACCTCAACGGGAATCGGACCGTGAAAACAAAAACATAATTACAACAATCATAGCATGTTCGTGTACTATCATCACGGCCGATTACAAGACGAATATGGCGAGTTATATAGACACCCACAGATGTCCGGCAACACAACAGTTGATCAACAAATTAGAACGCGAGCGCCAATAGCTCCTGTGATGTAAACAGTATAGTTGGATTTAAGCAATGAAAGCTTGAACATTTCATCGGTAGTCTAAGTCATAACATACAGAAAGATCTAACAAATTTCGGTGTACAGGTTTGAAATACAAAGCCCGAAACAAGTCCAAAGGTCTGTTTGTCATGTTCTACACAAAATACTGAGCCAATCGGATTACTGCTTATAGCTATAAATTTACAACTGTAACCAACCCATGACAAATACATTTCTTGAACATTCACATTTTTTAGTGAGTGTTCGTGCTACCATTGAGAGACGATAGTTCGATAACAGCTGTTTGTTCAATACACAAGAAAGGAAGTTCTAGCTTACGGTCAAACTTCAGTAGTAATAGCACTTTCCAATAGTGCTACCTTTGTAGAAACACCAACTTCGATTAAAAAAAGACAGATATACGGTTTATCAAGCTATATTAAGCCAAAGCTCGGTAACAGCGCTATTCCGCAATAAGATAAATGAGTAAAACGCGTGTGAGCAAACCTCATGGACAGTGCCATTAGATGCACGTTTGAGTAGAACGTTCAGACATCCAAGATGAACGGTTTGTAACAAGTAATCCACAATAAATAAGCCACCCACATGCACGGAATACAGATTTGGTTTGCGTACAAACATCGTCCACGCACACCATGAATGGGTCAGCTAGCTAAGCGTGTACGCTGGAGCAACATGTGCGACCTGTGCATTCACGTTGTGAATGTGTCTGGTTGAGAGATGAGCAATGTGTGGAATGAACTGGCAAACAACACACTAACCCAGCGATAGTCACTCAACCATCTACGATTATTGTCCATACGCAAAGAACGCCTGAAGCTGACAGTTTATATTAAAATTACAATGCTGAAACAGATTGATAGTGATATGAACAGGCATTAACTGTTGAAATGAGGAATGAAACTGTCTGTATACCGTTACCATGGGTTGACGGGCGATTTTGCGTACTCGCGAAATGTGCATGCTTATGCTCCTCCAAGGATATCCTCGAATCAGATCAAACCGAGTTAGTCTATTACGCACTTCTTGACAGTACAGTTAAAATTTGTGGATAGGATTTAAAGCGTGAAAACGTTGTGTTCTGCTCATAGTTCTAACGAATTCAGAACCGTGAGGTAAAAATGAAACCGACGTTTGACCCTATGTTCCAGTCACTGATTTACATAACTAGCAAACTGTAACGGTATTTGCTACCCAATGAGCTTCTAAATTCGAACAAGCAAATTAGAATGCAAACGTTAACGACGATTGCAGGCGTTATGTTTTTAAAAGTTCGTATGCATATATGTTTAAAAACCACCATTCCTCGAACCAATCTGACCGATGCTTTTAGAGTGACCTAAGTCTTATGATAAGTGTATGAGGCTAAAAACGGTGGATTGAGACAAACAGAATATAGTGAACCATCGGAACCTGTACACCTATACTGATTGGCTTGTTTAATTCAGAAATGGACCAACTGGTCACATGGTTATAAAAACGATGCTCCGTCACATATAGGTGCAAAATGCTGCATTAGCAACCAGTGAAATGATGTAACGTACATGCACTAAATTGATTTGCTATTCTTTTTACAAGGATGTGTTCGCGCGCGAATTTGTCTAACAAAACACAGTACACTGACTAACCACGTTAAAGCAAATTACAAAAAGCTATGACACCAACATAAAAGATGGACAAGACAAGAAACAACCTGTTGAAAAACACAAGGGAGAGGGCCGTATGGTTACCTTGACGACAAACATGTTCCATGGCTTCCGAGCCCAAAGTCTCGTAGAGTGGCAGTGCCACCAATGAGTAGGCACTGCAGGCGAACATAGTGACGACCCACTGGAAAGTAAACAAAAGAAAAACGGAACAACAAATATCAGAAAGGTTCCACATTTTCATTATGATCAAATGGAAACTGGAGTTAAAGCTTACAGTTTTCCATGACAAGTAAACCATGTAAGAAGTTGTCACTCCATGTGTAAGAGAAAATCCACCTGTGGCAAAATACATGGACTCTGCTCAGTCACCAGAAGAAACTGCATGAGTTTAAGAAAAGCTAATCACTGCGACTCAGAGAGGACGTAGTAGGTGACCAGTTAAGGTGTTTTTTGATTAGTTCTATTTAGAGAACATTCAATAAAACCAGCCACCACATTTTACTCACAGATTCCTTGTATCGGTTAGTTATTCGCGGTGAAAGATTTCCTATAGCTGTGGTATGTTGGTCATCTAGTCATCAATGCTCCTACTGCCCACTGATTCCGGTCGACTTTCGCGCTTGTTTGGACGTGTCAACCGCTAGTAACTTCCTCATGTGTTTTCCCGCGACCTACCGATGCTTTTTGCCCAGTTGTGTGCGAGGAAGTGTATCTGAATTTTTGAACCCAGACAGCATATCTTCGGCCCACTCCTCCAATCACCGTCTGGTGCGTTAACTTATTGATCGTCAAGACTACTTTCCCAATGGTTGTTCACTAAACGTTGAGGTTTGTCACATGAGATATTTACGTCTATCCGCGAGTTTAGACTATGACTTCTGTCATTGGTAGATAATCTGCCGTAGACTTTTGACATGCTGTCGCGTTGGTTGTCATTCGCTCTTGATAGTCACTTGCATTGCTGTACATGAGTCGCACTGTCCATATTCGAGGTTTGTACTAATCATCACATGATTGATTTGTGAGAAGTAGCACACGCAAATTTTGGATTCTTCTTAGTTTTGATTGCCCTCTTCGGCCGTTCTCCGGCCAGTCACTTAATCACCGGACGCCAGTACACTCTTTTCGTCCACCATTAGGAACATGAAGGATAAAGTGCCAGCTATGAACTGACCTGTGGTGACTTACTTGCTAATTTGCAGGTGTTTAACAAACTATGTGAATCGTATCAATCAGCATTTGTCTAAACGAATCACAGGGCATCATCTAGCCAGGATCGGGACTGATGGAAGAAAACCACCTATGAGCAATCTTGTTGACAACCACTACAACGTCAGTGTTAGTTACGAGATATTTCACATGATTGAGTATTACAAAACCAAACGATTACAATTAACTGAGATACACATACTCCGGAGATATAAATAGAGGACAGTATCTGTCATCGATAGAAGGAAAAACATCTTTGCTTGACCATATGGATGAATACATTATTGACACGATCTGAGAGAGGACCGCATACTGCGTAGCCGGCGACCACTGGGCTGGTTCATTGTTTATTTAGAAGGTATTTTCAGTCTCAGTAGAGAAAGTTAATGAGTTTTACCAGTAGAGAGAAATGGTGTGCACAAACTCGTGAACTCACATTTCCCCATTATTTGACATTATTCTTGAGCTTAGTGCCCAATGGACGTTAGACGTTACAGAAAGGCAACTGCTAAAGTAAAACATGTGGCATGTACAGTAGAACAATGAACATATGAGTTGACTAGTGCACAGTCTAGGTTTGAAACTAATTGAGAAACCTGTGGATTCGTTAGTCTAAAAACTGTAGATAGGCTGGGGGTAATTATACATCCAAATTGGAGCTTATGGGTGTCATTTAGGACACTCAGATTGTAATCCCGTAATATTCCCTACTTCTGTCCGATAGACACCATGTGAGAGCAATGCATATGAATTCTCAAAAAAATGGATATCCTTCATTTTACAGTGTCAAGAGAGGTATGTGTATAATTATGAGAGAAGACAACTAGATTCATTAGATCGACTTGAAACATGTTTCAACACTTGAAAAATAACGTGCCTTGAATCGCGTATTTTGTAAGAACCAGTGAATGCGAAAATTCACCTGTTATCTGCATAAATGAACAGGATACGTAAAAAAAAACAGGTGACTGTATAATTATGAGTTCGAATGCATTCTACATCGTTCTTTTATTTTAGCATTCAACTCAAGCTTGCTTCCAGTTTTCTTTGTGGCTATACGACAGTCAAGCATCACCACATTGTCTATCAGTGAATGAATACAGTGTACTGCTGCTTGTAAGTACATAAAATGAAGTAAACACATAAGAGATATGACAAACCTCTGGTGAATTCTTTCCATATATACCTATCATCGTTTCCTGTTGGTCATCTGTGTCACACAGATGAGCCAAAGCTGAACCGACGGCACGGATACGACTGTCTACCTTGAAGGAAAAAACAAGGTTGATCAAGGAAAGTGGATGACATCGGGTTTACCTCTTCATATGTCCACCAATCGATTGGTTGATCAAAATCGCGACGTCTCCCCAAACACGGTTTGTGACCTGCACAGTATGAGAAAATTAGGGAGGGACGTAAGAACACGTGCTGACATCTAATGTGATGTGAATAATAGCGCAAATTTGTGGCATCGATGAACGAAACACGGATATGTGTTACACAAAAGTCAAGTAGACATAATCGCAAGGAACAAATACATTACAGCTCGGATGACAACAAGTGTTCGACAGTGATGAGCAGCCATGACTATGGATTGTTGGATCTAGAGTTGCATTTCTTACAATCGCAACACCAAGCATTTTTAAAACATGCCGGATCACATGTGGGGAAAGATGTCAGGTTCAATGCACACACTTGGCAGTGCACGTTTCCGAATTAACCTGTCACAGTGACCGGAGGCAAAGGACATGCGCACAAGCGTCACCAAAAATGGCTTACGCTGCAACACTTGCGGATCCACTCAGACATCCTGTATCTAGTGTAAGCCCGGATAAATAAGAGATATAAGCACTAAGCGCCGACATTCTAAAACAGTTTGTGTCAAAATGAGAGAGTATCAGAGCTAGCAGACACAGCTTGGTCGAAATCAGAACGTCAGATGAAAGGCAGATTTTACATGTGTATGGGTGCAGCATTGGCTATATTTGTACGCCCTTCAACGACGGAATATGCTCAAGCATAGGTCAGTGGAAATTAAAATAACACAGTCACCACTGAGAGATGATGAAACACATATAAAAATAAGGGATACTGACTCATTAGTAGTAAATAGTATGGACATAATCCGTAGATCAAGTACAATGGAGGCATCAATCAAGTCAGAATGAACTCGGTGGCCTCCAAAATTAGACTAACAGGATTGTGATACGCGGACACTAGCGTGGACAAGTTTTCCGAACGTTGAGCAGGCGTAATGCAATAGGAAGACACTCATCAGCCTGGCTAACTATGACTGGTTAATGTTTGTTGTGTGACCGGATAATCCCATGTTTTTGCCACCATGTTAGAGATGAAAACAAGCGCTTCCTGAACAGTGCTATGATCAAATGTCTTAACGGACCAGATAAGCAGTTTGATCTATGGAAGAAACTGTGTGGGAGAAACTGAAAATAGCGTGGTGCCCAAAGACCTATAACAATCTACGAGTGAATCGAACTGACTTGTATCTTTTCTGAAAATTTCCGGAATCTATCTGAGACTGCTGAGACATTCGGTGGTATGCAAGACAGGAAATGCAGATGCCAATCAGTCAACCTTGTCAGATGTGACTCACGTGCAATAGCCATCCCTCGTAGAAATATATCATAGTAAGTGGTCATTTGATCGTCACGAGGAAAGGTGGATGCCAATGGAGATACTCTGACCCCAGTCTGCAGCACAGAAGAGAATGGAGAATGCATTAAATAAATACAAGGCTGCAAGGAAACTCGCAGTAAATAACAGAATTTACAAGGCACAGATAGAAAGAAAATGAAAAAACCTCCTACAGTTCTTGATAAACGCAGGATGGCAGTTTGTGTAAAACAACTAAGGAAAATCAACCACTGTGGGAGTATCGGAGGAGAACAACTCACAGGCTGACGAACAGTGGAATGGCAGAACAGAAAAATAACTATAGTTTCTGAAGTTTGTATGCCAAAAGTAGGTCACAAAATGAGGAAAAATGTTACCTCTTAGATTGTGATTTCAACAAGGTGAACAGATAATGATGATAACGGGAGATCCAATGGGCCATGTTTAAATCACTTTGAAATGTCGACAGTAAGTGCGGAATTGATTCACATTAATCAAACTGTTCATATGCAATAGTGAACGGAGTGATGTGATCCGTTTCATTACATTTCGTTGCACCCTTTAGATTATGCGAACGACTCTCACGAGAAACGAGAGGCGAGCATAGATAGTTGATGATGACAAGTTGAACATTATCACAAAGTGTCTTTATGTGGTTGTTCTCAGTGATCACTAATGAAATGATGGTTGAATTCAGCCTGCGAGAAAAGGAGATGCAATAGTTATGGAAAATAACTCGCACATCTTCCTATAACCATAGCTGTCGCGATCTCGAGTTATAACGAGTAAGTGTCTGGACTACTATTCTGACACTTATTCATAGAACAGGGGTAAGATTCTCTTGCAAGCGTGATGCTGTTGAGGTACAACAAAGTCGAAAAGACTGTCTACTCCGCCGCTGGAGGTCACTACTTGTGAAAACTTCTTTTGAACCTGTAGTGGATGTTAGCTAGTCTGCAGGTCAATCAGAAAATAGCCAAAAGATTTCGGCTCGTAAGGAAAGGATGTACAACAGCTAAAGATGGCCATGCAGTGTTTGATGAGATAACGGAAGGAGTAGTACGTCATGCAGAAGTCCACATGCTACAGAGTCCCATGAGGTAGGAACGTTTGAGAGTATACATACGTAACTACAGACACAATGATAGAATAAACAGCCCTGTGAAGCGCAAGTGAGTTGTAATCGGTAACCTTTGAAAAACTCTGGAAAAATTGTTGAATACGTGCAGTAGAGGGGGTGGAAGCAAGAGAGAAGCAAAAGAACTAGTTAGATGGTGACGATGAGAAATCTGTGCTATTATGCTAAACGCTGCTGTTCTTATTCTGACTTGTACAGGCAAACTTTTAGCTCTTGATATCAATTAACAGATGACTGGTGTGTGGCAGGAGATTTTTGTTAATAAAAATTAAGCACCACTCACAATTGGTTGCAACTGTTGCGTTCCCATAGATCTTTCACTCAATCCTCTTCGAAAAGAAGTGCTATACTGCGGCTTCATTTTTGGTAGTGCTCGTCACTAGTACATATCCTTGCCACAAGAGTTAAACTCTAATGTAGCACCCTTTCCACAAATGGCTGATTGAGAATTCTATGGAAATACGACAGAAGTGATCAATCGTAAGTGATGTCTAACTTTAATTTATGGATTAGTGGATTTCCTCGGATCACGTGTGATCAACCCAGCAACACCACGCCAAATCTGGGGAGAACGTCACAACAAATGAAACCTTGACAACGTTGATAGTTTATTCACCGAATGGTTATAACCGTACAAAGTTAGTGATGGAGGGGATCAGCATGACGCTGACGAATTCCTCACCCTGCGAAGGATAGCTTATGTTATTAAAAATCAAAGAAGGTTTTGTTCAACAGGTCTGCTTTTGTCAACAGTCAACACTTTTCTGAACAGTTATGAGGTCATCAAACACATATCGTCCAAACTCACGTCACTGGAAGCGTGACAAAATCCATGAAAGAGTGAGGTGAATGTACCTGCCCGACGGCGACGAGAGATTTGAAGCCCTCTTAGTCAGTTGCAATGCAGGAATACTAGTGGTCACTGTTTGCGAAATTCTCTACGCTTGCAATCCTACCTACAACATGTAAACGTCGTCATACAACGCACGATATATACAACCGGTTCTATCCAAGCTGAGGATAATCCGGAAAACAGACAATCACAAACTTGTGTACGCATAATCTCCATACTGTCGCATTTAGTGCTGACCCCTGCGTACATGTCAGTCAAATTTTTCTAATAAATAGTAACACTATTTGTAAACACCTGTACCTACCTATTCACTATCATAGAAGCTTTCTTTCATAGCCCTGCCGAATACTGCGACGTTTTCTTTAGCTATAACAAATTAAGGGTGGAAATATAGTCACCGTCGGTTAACTCACCTCTCGATGGAATTAGCCAACATAAACGAGGTAAACGAAGCGGCGAGTTAAAAGGAAACTGCTTGTTTTACGACCCTACTGATGGGGAGGACGCATTAGCGATTTGCACGGAATTCGCATTGCTTAGTATGTTACTTATAATACATCGATGAGAACATTATTGTCGGTGACAGTGGTAGCATACAGACATCACTAATAATAAACAAAAGTCCGATTGATGGAAACCACGGGGCGATACTAACAATGTAGAGCCTGGTCTCGATTAACCACCATCAGTAATTGCCATTTACAACACGGCAAGTAGGTAATTGAGAGAAGTCTGAATACGCTGTGCTTTACATGAGTCGTTTAACGGGCTCAGCTCAAATCAACACATTGATAGCTAGCAAGCCTACTAGTGACCAACTTGACAAAGTAGACTTGAGCATTCCGCTCAATTACATATTCACACGCACACTGCACGGTAGCAGTCGGGACATACAAGTCAAATTAACACACACGCAAGCATATTGCTCTGACTAAGATTGACCCGAAAAAAAACCTCCAAAAACGCTACTAACTACACCACGTGACGAACGGACCGGTATAGTCTAAGCGACACAGTGATTGACGACACTTTAAAATGTGGTGGTCTATTACTTAAGCAAATTGGCAAATTTAAAGACTTTTGCGCAGTGACTCGCAAAGTCATTTTTCAAGACTTTAAGAAAGTGGTGAACCATGTCAAATGGCCGCTTAATTAGAAGTCACCATACTTTCAAGTTAAGCAAACATGAACCAGTAACACAATGTCGCCAACAATAGAGCTCACGGGAACAGTTTGCATACGATTCAAATGGCGCACCAATCCTTCTACCCAGTATCCAGAATGTTGTCTAGGCTACGAATATAATTTTAAATCTGCTTTACATGGATGTCGCAATGGTATGAGGACAAGATCTGGCCGACTTCATTAGCGTTCTCCTGAAAAAATCTCACGTCAGAAGAACCTTCCAATCCACTACATTCTCTGTTACCACGTATACTGATCGATGCCTAAGCGAGTGGAATTTAGCTACCGCGTTGTTTAGCAAGATGTTACCTAGTTGATAACACATACACAACGGGAAGAGGCCGACAAGAAAACCCTAAGCTTTACACCAGGCCTACTGCTCAGATCAAGGAGTCAGATGGTTGGTGCACAGGATTACTATTTGGTGTTCACTTAGTAACATTCATGCTTTGAAGCGCTAGTCTTTGTACACCGTTGTGACATGGATGGTCGGCTAGCATGCCTATACATGCTGGACGTGAATGTGTGTGGCACAACATTATCCACTTCATATCTGAAGCTGACTTGTTTACGGTAGAATTGACGTAGTCGGACGACATTCTGACTGAACGAACTGCGTGCTTGGGATTGGACTAAATTGACCTAACCGGAATAGGAGTAAATAGCAAACGTCTGACTGAGCGAAGGCGTTAGTAAGCAAACATCAAGATAGTACAGTTACATAACACTGAAGACTGTAGCCTGAGTATTGATGATGAATGTAACATGCCTTCTGTTCGGAGAGCGCTATCCATATAGGCGAGCATTATACAAGCAATTCACGTGGTAGGCAGTGGGTTGGCCTACTGTGTCAGTGAACGCGTCGGTTTACGTAGTAGTCAGTATGGTGTTGATGCCCGTTAAATCACCATACATATACTATGAAAATGACCGTACCAATCAAAGTGCGGTGCTTGCGGGACGCGGGCGATCTGCGATGTGACGGCTGACCATGACTATCGGGTACACTTTGAGAAAATGGTTAGAAAAACAACTTAGGAGATTTCATGTTAAAAAGCAACTGGAATGACGGATGACGTCAGAATAGCCGAGCAACACCCGCGCTAAATACAAGTCAATTATGTAATGTTTAAGAACAAACACTCAGAATGAACGAAGCTCAGAATAGTGCACTCAGAAGCGCAAATCACTGTCCTTATAGTCAATGTGCGACATTCCCAGGAAGAAGTACACACAGTTGCGCTATAAAGCAACCATAAATTACCTGTCGTAAAGCTGACCACCCAACCACACTTTGGATAAAAAATGGGCAGGGTAGTTTCCGGTGATCACAGAGCACAGATCAGACATTCCCATTGTACGTTTTAGGACAAAATGAATGAGCATAATCAGTCAACATCGACCGATCGGCTCGTACCTGGTGGTGTGAAGAACATGGCTTCGCCCTGAGTCCACTGCACTTTTCCATACGTGAACTGGGCTTCTCAATATCGACTACCTATGTGACTTTTGATGAATATTCGGAAGTAACACAAACTCGAACTGCAATCCTTCTGCCTGAGTGGAAGTCACATGTAGAGAACCGTACATAGTAGAATAAGAAACGAGTGCAGTCGGTATGGACTCGCCCTCAAAATGGCAGTGTTCACGTCGTAAAATGACCTAGACACTAGCACAAGACTTCATCGGTTGGTCAGAGTATTAATATTGTGAATGATCTAATCATTTTGAACGATCGTTTTGCAACGCGTGAATGCTATGACATCGCTGAACCGCTCCTACTTAGGTCTTTGTGAATATTTTTGTGCTTCATTTGTTAGCGATCAGTTCCTTCAGATTTGTTCTGTTGTTCTCCCACAGATTGATCCCAATGGGAAAAAGGCTATCGACTATCTAGTTTGTCGGTAAACGTCGATGAAACTTACGGTATATGCTGTTTTGGATAGGTTTTAGTGGACTGCCCCATTGAAAGTGCGCTTTGTAATGGGTGGTGTAGCGTAATTCTAGTATTTTCCCGAATTTATAACCAGTGTTCACGGCGGGTCATCTTCAGTGGGTTATCCTGTTTCCCCTATCTTAATCATAGAGACTATTCCGATGATACTCATTCATTAGGGACAGTTCGGTTGACCCCGATCGGAAACACAGTGTTGCCTTGTCCATGGGCTGTTCGTCTACAAAACAGATTAATGAAGGCATGTGTATTCAAACCTTCGCGTGCCAAATGTGCCCCCTGTGTTCACAAGCGTCGATTACAACGGCGTGATGCCTTTCAATCTGTTTTCTAATTAACAAACCCTAAAGTGTTTATATTATTTCCTTAGCTACACCCATGCAATACACTACCCAACTCTCCACCTGAGTACTCACCAGCCATGTACCTATGATCACTCAGTGGAGTAATATCTCAACAGTTACAAGACACAATGAATTAGTACATTGAGAATCGCTTCGTCAATAACCGATGGTGAATCCGTTAGAGTTAATCTTTCATTTTCATTTTCCATGCTAATCTTTTGTCATGCAAACGTTTGAGTACCGATATAAAAGTTGTTTGAAAGACTGAGTTCCCTTTCACCACTTCATTAGAGCAGAAAGAAGACATACATTGTGATACGTTAATATTTCATTTACTCTCGTCTGTCGCAAATATAAAACATGCAAGTTATATACATCAAACAAATAAGGACAGACAGGGACTAGACACGCCTACAAGCACACCACGTATTATGTAATCACGACCATGGCAACCCGATAGGTTGCCTCAACCACTTTTGTGCACATAACGTCGGCTGGTAAGTTCGGATGAGCATCGCTTCACAGAAAGCTAATAGCTTCGGGTTTAGATTACGCAACAGTATTTTGAGTGACTGATTAGTAGTAGGGAATTTTGATTGTCATATAGATTGGACAACACCCACAATTGATCGCAGCTGTCGCATTCCCATAGACTATCCAGTCGGCCCCTTTTGAAAAGAAGCACTAGACTCGAGTTTCGCTCTCATTAGAGCTCGTCAGTAGTGCATATCCTCGCCACTGGCGGGAATAGAATTCCGGCCACGCTGTTTATGAAGCAACCGTGTTTACTACTGCACCACTGACCTCACATTAGGCACGACCGAATTATCATATGTGAACACCCAACCACTTTCGCACGTGAGTCCGTCGAAGGTTGTCTATGACTGGCCCACCATTATATTCAACAGGACAACATCCAAGTAATACACAACTTGGTGGTTCTGTTTGTAGAATAAATAGTTCATTCGTTAATGCCTCTTTGAAATAATAATCTACTAGTAGTTTTCGTTGACGATATTAGTCTATATGCTCCTCAGGAAGTCAGTCAGGTGATTAAGTTGGAAGCTTTTGATTTGTACGCTGTACCACAATTCTAGCTTGACGTCAATAGATTCATAGTTGTAACATTGTCTTAACTAATGTCTTATCAATGGATTCGTCAGTGGCTGGTCTATGAACGTCCACGATTGACATAAAGGCTTCTCCACTTCGCGCAGGCAGTTGTCATTACAACAAGAAAGGAATTTTACACCAACTTCGTCTGGAACAAATCAATTTAACATTTGGATGAGAATTTCGCGCACAACCAACGTGGTAGCTTTATCCTGATTGTTATCCTTTTGTAGTCTGTCAGTGAATTCCATTATTGAAGTAAATTGTTTCCGACAGCTGCTTTTTCCACTCAATAAGCTATTACAAATTATTACATAAACATATTGATCGGAAAAATGATGTAGTAAACAAGCTCGTTTGCAGTTATTCACCATCAGGCCAATTACATAACACATGAAACAGAATTGTCAGGGCGAAGCCAACAAAAACAAGTAGCAAGTTCAAGCGATGTCAGACACGTCATAGGTACACACGGAAACAACGTTTTCATACGATCACGTCTTAATTATGACGTAAAGGGGAACCATGGCGCTCTGATCGGTCGTGGTATGGGTGGTCGGTCATGGCAAATCAAACGTCTAAACAAAGCGCTTTTAAGCGCACAAAGGTGGATTATTTATTAGAGCAGAAAGAAGACATAAATTGTGATATGTTAAGATTTCATTTACTCTCATCAGTCGCAAACGTAAAACATGCAAGTTATATACATCGTACAAATAAGGACAAACAGGGATTAGACACGCATACAAGCACACCAAGTATTATGTAATCATGACCGCAATCGCGAATGTAGCTTGCCAAACTCTTCTGCCTCCCACGTTGTTTACCAGTTCACTTGCAGAACACATCGACAACTATCTCAGCGAGTCGCCGAACACATTCAGAAATGGTTGAAACAACAGATGACGCACCAGCCTCAACTTGTTGCACTGGCGGCTCGAAACCCAACGTCATCGATTGCTAAACATCTCATGACAACGGGTCACTAAGTTGACCCATTAAATTCACTCAAGATACTGTTGCGCAATCGAAACCCGAAGCTATTAGCTTTCTGTGGAGCGATGCTCATCCGAACTTACCAGCCGACGTTATGTGCACAAAAGTGGTTGAGACAACCTATCGGGTTGCCTATTGATAAGCACAAAAACCACTGAAGAAATCTTTATGTTTACCCACATTATTGGACATATCTGAATAATGAATTTTGTCCGCTTATCAGTTAGGCAAGCCACTCCGTCAATCAGAAATGATTTTTCATCGACGATGCCTTCAACCAAATGAAACGTAACATAAGGGTTAGTAAAGCAGTTGTGTTGGTATGTTCCTTGCCTAGGACGTGTACTCGTCGTGCTAACTAAGACCTCTGTCTGTGCTGAACGTGTTTCAGCACAACCACTACACGTCAGAGAGAATCGACTTCACACAACCCGATTATTGGTAATGTCGCTTTCGGTAGTCAGGGTTTGCTGTATCGTTCATCTGTGGTTGATCGTGATAAAAACTCTAAGAGTACGATGGTTTGTTACGTTTTCGTTTCTGGTTTAAGCGGGGCCTACTGTTTCCACCTTTCCACGATGTGGTCCTCAGGACTTTGACTCACTTGTACTCATTGTCTGGTTGATTACGTGCTATCTTTTGTGTTCCATTAAATACTGCTCACCTTATTGATTTGTACTGTTCAAGTGGATCAGTATCACCGCTGATCTTCAAATGGCTCGCTTATAATTTGACTGTACCAAATTTCCATAGCGAAATTGTGATTCAACAGTCTATCCTTCAAATTCCAGCCTATTATCAACTGTTCGTCGTCGACAGTTAGCATGTCGAGCTCCAGAGAATTGCGTTTAGTCGAGTAAAATGGGTGGAATGACCGACACCATACAAATGGCACGCGATTGATCGGTACTGAAAAGTGAGCATCGATAGCATCGATAAGTGTTCCACTCGCTCTAGACGAGTAGGTACTCAGCCAGTGTACCTATAAGATAGCAGCGAGTTGAAAGGTGCTTTTTCTTCAGGTTATCTCTGAGCAGGCGAACAGCTGAAAGCTGTTTCTGCTCAGTTTTGGTTCAACGGTACGTCAGTTCAACAGAAACCAGGGATGAAAACAAACGACTACCCATTTTCTCTGCTAACGGTTAGGCCGACATGCAATTCGACGCTACACACTCCTTTGAAACGACCGAAGCATTCCTTGAAATGAAAATGCAGTCAATTCTGAAACATAATCCACTAATGTGCACAAAGCACGAGCACACATGGAATAAAACAAGGCAATCAGTAACATGCTGATGTGCATGTGCAAACGGTTACTGGTAGAGCGTGAATCGCGCGTTCAGAAAAAAATCTGTATCGATGATGAACGAGATTCACAAGGAGTGTCACGAAAAGCAGCACCGGAAGTGAACGCGCTCAAAATTTGGAGTGGCGAATAGAGTAGAATGAATAAGAAGACAAACATACGGTCCAAGTGCTGAAAACAAACATGTGCTAGACACGAACGGTACTTGACGAAACACAAAAATGGAAGGATAAATGAGGAAAATTCTTGACTACTAGATTAAAAGCGCTTACTTGGAAGATACTGATTACTGGCACCGTAGGGAATGTCCAGGAAGCCCCACTGAGGGGTTAGTAGCAACGGATCGGTCCATGATACTACTTACTACTGAAGTACATGAACTCGTTGGGACCGAGAATCGTACAGTGCAAGAAATTACAATGAGCGGATAGGATTATCTGGGAGTTGCTGGATGCTTAAATCAGGCTCTCCAACGACACAGTAGTAACATACTTTCAAGTTAACCAAGCATTCAATGACTGAGTTCACGTTTTGGTAACCACAACACCTCTTCTCTAGTCCGCTTATCATAATGATGTTTGGCGATGTAAATCTACCGAAAAATAGTCCTATGGATGACCTGTGCCGGCCACCTCTCACAATGGGATGATGAATGAAGCTGGAAAACCTCTCATAAACAAAACGAGATGGAGCATATCTTGAAGTTTACCGGCTAACTGGATAGTACAAATCTTCCTGTAAATTTTCGCTCGAGAAATCTCAGTGTGGATCTTGTGTCAAGAGAAGGTCGGGCCGCATAGATTAATTGGCTGGGATAAAGTGAGGCAGTGGAATAACCATTATATCAATGATCAAGACCATGTGTGAGCGGCACAATTCAGAGGTTACAGTACTAGATACAGACAAATCGAGCAAAGTATGAGTAAAATCTGATAAAACGAAATAAAATTGGGATCGGATGACAATGAGGAGGATCACCAAGTTATCTACTAGAGATCACCCTGGAATCAAAGAATTCTGTCAGGAACAGAAAGTACTGAACCAACACGCCATTCGGTATTGCTGATCAATTTCGTTTCGCAGTCCTTAAGTTTATCACAGCCTTTCACATCCGATGAGACGGAAACATTAAGTAAATGATAAGAAATCGTCATGATAAACTCCCCGTCAAATTGTCAATCAATATCAACCTCTCAGTTGTGTCTGGCAAATAACTAACATAAATCAAGTCTTACTTTAATCCTACCTTTCAATGGGAAAACGTTTTTTTGTAACACTTGAAACAGCTACTTTTCGCGCGAACTTTACTATTTTTCCAAAACTTGCCGTTGTTTTGAAGCTTCATAAAATCAACCAGACAACAGGAGTTTGCGCCTGTGACCCTACACTTCTATAATGGATTGACATGTGGGACACCATAGGAGTCTAGTCACGGTGTGACTGTAACGGCATGACCATTGGTGTGACTACATACAACGCGATAGTGGTGACGGATTTCCGAAAATTTGAGATCCAAACATAATCTACAGTACCCACTGTGAGTGAACTCACATTTGATAGCCAACAAGCGGACTGTTTTCCATCTACAAGTCACTAAATGCGTCAAATTACGGTTTCAGCTTGTATGATGTGTTGTGACCAATATGAGTTCAACGTAGAGTGGGCATTGTTTAGGCTTACGGGGTAAACCAGGGCAAAACTCAGTTATCCGGACGACAATTGCTCAGCCAATCGGAAGTCACCTTAATCGACTGACACACGCAAAAATGTGTGAGCGTGTGCACAAAAAGAGTGGCTACATCTACTCAACTCACCTTGGGATCAGTGATAACCGACTGCTTGTCCAAGAACTCGTTCGGCTGTAGGTACTGTGTGTGGAACCAGTGGATGTACAAACGATAAAGAGCATAAGTAGCGAGAAAAGTGGCCGCCACGCTCAATGTACCAGTGGGATCCCCAGACCAGTTGGAGAGCTGACTGGTGAGCCAAACATTTATAGCTAAAGAGGGTTAAGCAGATGGAAGATGGGTAGTAAAAAAGATTAAGAAATATGATGACACTAGCGAGCTTACAAAACAGAAAACGGCGGGATAAAATGAACAACGTACAATCTGACTGAAAAGTCGCAATAACGGAATTATTGATTGGTCAGCAGGACACTAACTATTTCTCCTACAAGAGACGATCCGGCCACCTGAGCACTACTAGCAAACAATAGTGGTGGAACGTCTGAGAATGCCGATGTGAGTAGGAAGCAACGTGAATAGGACGAGAATAAGTCTGCAGCTGAACTGCAGTCATTATAGGGGTTACAAACGGACAAAGTCTAAAGAAACATCGCAGACCTTCCGAAAGTCTACCAGAATGCAGAAGCTGAAATCAGATGCACATGGAGTTTAAGTTAGGTAGGAACTATCAAATTCGGTCAGCACTCTTAATGGAGAGTGGAAATAATGTACTCTACTAACCAACCTCGTAAAACAAGTCAATCAATGTTCTGTCGAGTAAAAACTCCGAAAAGTGGCGAGTTCATTGTTAGTAAAACCGGTACTCTGCTGACAAGCATACACGTCATCGCTAAGATGCAGTCAGGAGGTTCAATTAACAGTTTACTTGACAAAATAATTCAAGTCGAAAACACGTGATGAATTGTGAGCGGAATATAGTTCAATTTTTTTATTACTCATCAGTAACTTCATTAAACGCGAACGGGCAGTTCACCGATGACAGCAAACATCAGCCAGACATGAAAACAAGTAAGCACACGAGCGATTGAGCAGTGTTCAAGAAAGCCATTACAAAATACGATCAATAAAACACAAAAACCAAGACAAAATGTGATGCACACAATCAACAGTAGACGAATGACAATCAAGTAACAAATGGTCCGAGGTGTATTTTTCGAGTGAGACGTTGTGCAACTTATGAAACAGTCTGGTTGGTTCAGATGAGACAGAGGATCGTTGTGTTTGTAAGAGCAACGAAACATAATGGAACAATTGAAGAGCATTAAAATGTAGGAGACCTAAGAGTACAATCTACCCGAGGATCAAAACACACAATTGATTGGTAATCTATGTTGAGCCCAAAAGAATGATCGTTTACATTGTACATGCCAGGTAGCCTTCACCGTTGTCGTTCGCTTCGTGCATTTTAGAAAACTCCTTTCCTTTAAGCATGGTCACCATCTGTCCACGTCGCACCATACGCCAGTCGGCTGCAGCATCAACAGCGTCCGGTGTGGCAGACGGCTAACTGACATCCTTATTACGTAGCCAAGCCCAGGGGTTGACTACTGTAGGTCGGGTTCGCCTCTCAGGATGGGGTCTTCGCGATTCAGAGTCGGTGACTACAGACGTTAGGTGAGATGACGGCTAATCGAACTCAGTGGTGTAAATGTCGACAGGACCCGATTGGTCAGTTATTGCATTTCAGACGGCCCTCCGTCTGAAGCAAACGTGGTCCTGGAGCTCAAGTTATTGAAGCGTAATAAGGCTGCTGGTCCAGACTTCCTCTTTCCTTCTCTTTTCAAGGATGGTGGGGAAAGATTGCTATCAGAACTGACAAAACTCCTCCAGACGATTTGGGAGACTGAAGAGGTGCCTCGTGATTGGTACCTATCAACAGTCATTCCCGTTTTAAAAAAGGGGGCCCGACGTCTATGTGACAACCACAAAGGCATCAGTTTGGTGTCTGCTGCGTCCAAGTTACTCACTGGTCTCATTTTACGACGCCTCACTAAACCCAGAGAAAGCCAGACACGCGAAGAACAGGCAGAATTCCGATCCGGTCGAGAGTGCGTTGATCATAATTTTACCTTACGACGGATCTTGGAACATCGGCACTCTTACAGACAGTCAACAGTAGTTGTCTTTTTGGACCTAAAGGCTGCTTTCGACTCAGTTGCTCGTAACGTTCTTTGGAGCTGTCTCCTTCGCAAGGGAGTACCAGGGAAGTACGTAAATCTATTGAGATCACTGTAAGCTCACTTTGCAAACAGGGTGAGAGTTTATGGACAATTGTCTCGGGTGTTCATCACTTCTAATGGTGTTCGTCAGGGGTGTCCAATTTCCCCCTTCCTGTTCAATTTTGTCATGGACGACATCCTGGATGGTGCGCTTCGCGAATCCAGTGCACTTGGTGTTGGGCTTCTTCCTGATGCTAGATTGACCGATCTGGAGTACGCGGACGACAGTGTCTTACTTAGCCCCTCTGCCGAAAACATGCAGACCATGCTGGACAGGTTGAGCGACCGAGCTGGTTTGTATGGAATGCGCTTTGCACCTTCAAAGTGCAAAGTGCTGCTTCAAGACTGAGGCACTTCAACTCCTACTTTCTTCATTGCAGGTAATTCGCTTGAGACTGTGGACAGTTTCACATATTCGGGTGGCACTATCTCATCAGCCTGTAATATTGCTGATGAGATATCAGCGAGGATTGCAAAGGCACGAGTTACCTTTGCCAAACTGTATCATCTGTTGGTGTCGCTGAAAGGAAGGGTATATAATGCCTGTGTACGTTCCATTTTGCTTCATGGTTCGGAAACGTGGCCTGTTCACAAAGAAGATATCAACAGGCTTGCTGTGTTTGACTATCGTTGTCTCCGCGAATTGGCCCATATTAAGTGGATTGATCGCGTGAGCAATATGGCAGTTCGCCGACGCGTATTCCGGAACGATTGGGATTGGTCAATTAATCACGGTACACAGCTTGCGATGGTTGAGTCACGTACTCCGTATGTCACCTGATCGTTTACCGTACCGGGCATTATATGCTGAGGCCACCAACAGTTGGGCAAAACCGCGTGATGGTCAACCAACAACGTGGTCACGAAATATGAAGACCTTGACTGCTCCATTGAGCAAAGTAGGTAGGTGTCGCCTGCCTGGCTGGGGTCCTCGTGATCACTCAAACCGTTGGTTAGAGACGCTATCCAATATGGCGATGTGTTGCAGTCAATGGCGTACCTGTATCTATACCATTTCTAGTTCTTCCACTTAGTCTTGTTTTAATAATTTTCAATCTTCTTAGTAACGTTTTCTTCTAGGATATTCCACGTCACTGCTGAGGTGAGCGGCGACCCGAGCCACAGTACCTTTTAGTCAGGCTGATGGCTGCTATGATGATGATTATTATTATGATGATAGTGTGAATGTCGTAATTGTTTGGCCGAGTTGTGTGTGAAGTAAGTGCACTTAATGATGAGAGACTGTAAAGGCCGTTAGGAAACTGTCTTGTTGACGATGCTTCTCCTTTTAGCTTGGTTGCTTGTCTACAAAGGTGTGGGCGTCTTGATGTTGAATATCTGAGTAGATATATCCCTTCCCCCTCTTTGTCTTATTATCTAAGGCTTGATTGTTCTTCATGGTTCTGTGGCAGTTAAACATATGTGAGGATCAGCAATGTATTACTGTCTTTGACGATGATGATGAGACAACCACTTCGACAATGCTGCTATGCTCTGCAAAACATAATTCCCTACATTCAGGAAGAAATTTTGGACTACGCCTTCGTTATCCTCAGCAAGACAGTTCAGAGTGAGGTTGAAAAATTTCACCACATGGAATACATAGCGCCCAAAAATCAACTTGACGCAGGAGTGGCTAAAGGATGGGAATGAGTCATCGCCTCAGAGGATGACGTTGGCATACAAGATGCGGATTGGAAAGTGGATGTGACAGTCTTTTAGAATAATTGGAGACAACAAATCGACGTAGCAATTGTGGAAATACACATCGTTATGGACACAGAAATATTATTAAAATGTTGTCCTACAAAGAAAGAAGTGAACAGTGTTGGCGACAGCTATGTAGAGGTCGTTCAAAGGCGAGCAGTGTACACGGAGAGTGAAATAAGAAGCAACTTGGCTACAATCATACCGATAATAAACTTTACGAAAATGAAAAAAACATTCCATTAACTCAATGGTATGGAAGTCTGCGAAATGCTTCCACCGAGGAGAGTGCATAACCAGAAAGAATAACAATGTGCATCAATGTTATCACAGCTATATTTAACGGCAGTACAGTCGAACATCGATATAAAGATCACCGTACGGTTTTGAGTAAATTACGCCATTAGAGAGGCAAACAAATTTAGCTTGACAGTATACTTAAAACAACACAAGTACTAAACACTAATGATGATGATGATGAGTTTATCCAGTTTTCCAGAGGTACAGTCTTTTCTCACCTGAGTACCGAGGATGTTCGGTTCATCATTAATCAAGTTGTAACTTAGCTTTCTATTAACAGTACACTTGTCTGAATCGGTTTCTGAACACTCCAATATAAAGACCTTTAATCAATGTCAATTCAACTGAAAACGAAAACTATTTGCAACTAGACAACGTGGTGACAGTTGATAAAGCGTATGTTGTCGGGCTACCCCGTATTGCTTGTCAGTTGATTCAAAATAGCGATTGTTAGTCAGCCAAGCACATTCACAGGAAGAATGAGCAAGTAAGCTGATTGCATTGCAGCATACAACTACCACAATCTGCTGCTACCTGGCCTGTTTATGTTGTGCGTGGGCGGCATTGGCAAGGAGATCAATTCTCTACTCCATATGCACAAGTGACTCATTTTTGCTACGATACAAGACGTTCCCGTTTAGTGCGTTCGTGTTACACACAAAAGTGGGTCGCCTAGTGAATGTATGGGCGAGGTTAACTTACATGTGTATATCGCAAAAGTGGTGCTAAAGACGAGGATGTTAATAGGGCAATGTGATCAACCGATACAATAGAAGGTGGTCGGTCAGTTGAAATCGAAGATGTGAGGTAAACACAGACTGTGAAGATATGGTTTTTCGTTTTATATTCCACAATTACATTAACAGAGGCTAATAAATTTCACTTTTATGAAACATGAGTATGTGTATATATGCATGTGGTGATGTGGGCAATACAGCCTTGACAACCATATGTTCAAAAGGATAGACATACTTAGTATACAAGGCAGTTAAATGAGCACTTAACTATCTAGAACACTTCAATCAAGACTTGTTAAAACTTTCAGATCTGGATGATAAACACATTTTAACTACATGATTAAACTGCCTCTTATGGTGGTTAGTTTTCCGTTTAGGCAGTGCAATGAAATAATAATAATAATAATAATAATAATAATGTTTATTATTGATAAACAAGCGACATACATACACTTGTTTGCCAATGGTAAGCATTCATAAATCAAGACCAACAACAGTAATGAAACAGTGAACGATTCACTCTTCGTTAACAAGAGGATGTTGCGATAGTGCTTTCAGTATACGTATGAGTAGCTGCACCCAGCTTGTCAACGTGAATCGCGTATGATTGATGTAAGGTAACCTTATCGGTTAGTATGAAAACCTAAATGGTCCGATAGAGAAGCTGCACAATGGACACATTTTACACACATTCTAAAAAAAGGGAAGTTCAGCGACTTTTTATCTTGAAACATCCGAATCGAAAAACTTTGACGTTATTAGTTCACATTCAACAATACTAACAAATTAAGTAGGCAAGAAGTAAAAAAAAACACTGGAAAACAGATTAATCAATACTGACATTTTGTCAGAATAGCTGACACATCGAGAACCACGTGAACTCATAGGATAATTGAAAACATTAACCAAAAAAACGGCTCAACTGTGACAGTTCACATGTACATGTTCACTGTCTATACACTTCTACTTTTTGGCAATTATCCTTGCTTTGTAGATAATGAATTGGCACTTATTCCGTCCTCAGGCTTCCTGATAACATAACACTTTCCTTTCACTTATTGCTCGGTTGTTTGTTTGCAACGTGTAGGCGCCTTGTTGTGGAATGTTTGAGTACAAGCTTAGCGATCTTTAACAGTTAGGTCCCTTCCTTTGCTCTTCTTTTTTTCTCCTTCCTGTATAGGGTTTGCTTTATTTTTCTTTGTGGTTTTGTGGCAGTAAAGAATCAGCGTGAATCAGTGATATGTTGCTGTCTATGATGATGAAGAGTAGTTTATCTACATGTATCAGTCTGTAGATAAGTTTGTTCACGTCCAAACTATGTTTATTTCGTTTCTGTAGCAAATAAGAACAAAATGTCGAGTATCTATAGTTATTCATTCTCATTAGTAGGTCACTGGGCCAATGTTTCAAAAGTTCATGCTGATAGTAACAATGTACGCTTAACTGACTGTGGGTTGATAGCCATATAGCTGGTAGAGGTTGCTAGCGTGTGAACAGTTGATGTACGGCTCAAAACCAGGTGGTCAATCTGATGTTCCGTTTCGAAGTGACTCATTTGGTATGTGCAATGCAGTTCCGATGAGAATGTCACCAGATTGGCAGGTCGTTCTGTAAAATAAACATGTGCTTGTAAAGTGAGCAGTCATATCAGATCCGTTTGGCTGCACATCTCTTAATGTGTCAGTTCACGTGCGCACACTGACAGAGTGTGAATAATCTTTACAACCAGTGCAGTCGTCATTGTGTGTTAATGACAACTGCTCATTCGTACTGACACGATTGATACCCTAAGAATAACCATGTCGTTTTTATCAATTTGCGTATAAAGATTGCTCTATGAAATTTGGACTCATTATGCAGTTCGTCCTTCTCTGGTCACACCTCATACACTCCCGTCTCATTATAAGAAATCTGATTTTGGTCGGCAGTATTCCTGTGTATATGCAACGACTGGTGAGCCGTTGAGTATTGTTTGTCATCATCATCATTATGAACAGCAATACGTGATGCTGCTGCAGGATTTGGCGAAGAGCGAAAATTAAATCAACACATCCTCAAGCAAAACGAAACCCTACCTATTCTTCCCTAATTTTTGTCTCCTGAGCTATAGTGAGTCGACGAAGTACAATAGACACCAAAACCCTGGTAATCATTACAATCAAGATAATTCCCATTTGTTTTTCGCAAGAGCCCCGAACATTTTTCCTGAACATGGTAACTATCACCAAGTGACCTCAGCACAGAGGGATGGTGTCCGTCGTTCACACAAGTTGAAACAATTGAAATAAGGTATCTTCTAACGCCTCCTCACCTTCATTGAAAAGCACCGACACGAGATCATCTGAAACAGCAACCATATTATGTTTCAGTGCCGAATTGCAATTGTGCAGCTCAGTCTGAGTGCGTGATGCTAAATCTACTGGCCAGAGTGCTACACTGCAGGGTTGTAGCGGTAACATAGTAGAAGTGACCCTTGGATTTTACTCTTCTACTCCATTAGTGTAACAGATGGCGAACCATGAAAATCGGATTTAGAAAAACTGCTTCAATTAACATGAAATCAATCATGCAGTAAGAATTAACTTTGCATGTTCGAAAAGTGATATTGAACTGAATAGGACGAAAAACGCAAACAAAACACACTGGCTGAAGTTTGCTCGCAGCTTTCGCATTTAGAAAGATTTTTAAGCCAGTCTCTCTTTCGGGAAGGAACCGCTAGACTTGAATTTCACTTTTGTTAGAGGTCGAATGTAATGTGTATACTTTCGACGACCAATATTAGAACTCCCGGCCACGCTTTTGTGAAGCAACCCTGTTGGCCCCAGCACCAGATCTCATACTGAGCACGGCTGAATTGTCATTTGTGAACGCCCAACCACTTTCGCTTGTGAGCGATTATCGAAAATATCACCTAGCAAGTTTAATCGGACCGGAGGTTTCGAAATGTCTCAGAAGTCCTAATCGTCAACATATCGACTAGGGTTAAAAGGATGGTCATCGTGCCTGGTATCGAGGCGATCGGGCAACCTGATCATTACTAGTAAGTGAAAGTAGTTCAACGTTTGCATATGATAACTCAGTTGTGCCTAATATTAGGTCCAATGACACACTGGTCAACAAAGTTGCCTCATGAAAACGTGACCGGAGTTCAAATCAGGTTCCGCATATGCATGTACAAAGTGGTGCTGAGACAGCACATTAAAACATCGAGAGAGATCTTCCTAAGTAACAAGACTTGGTCATTAGCGTGTTTAACAACGAGCAACATACATGAGCAGAGCACAGTCAGACAAAGTCTGTAAACCACACATAAAAACAATTCAAATCGGACGCTGAAAATGGGCGTATACGGATCATATACAGTTAGGAAAACTCACCATCTCCGGAAACCATATTGTGAACAGGAAAAGGGAATTTCCGACGTTACGGTAAAAGCACACGATTACTTGGACAGAGTTGCTGATAACCTGTAAAATCCGGGAAGAATAAATACACATGATAGAATGTGTAGACAGGTGTGTACACAGAAAATAAGCCAGATCATAATGAAAGAATAAAATCCAGAAAAGACACTGGCAGACACAGACAGTGAAGATGAGGGTAATGGAAAAGGTATACGGACAAAGAATAAAGTAAGGTGTTTTCAATCAGTACGAAAGATAAGAGTGGTACGGAGCAGCATTCCAAATCTGGTAATCAATAATAACGAGTCAGAGTATGATTCATCACTACCACCACCAGTGTCACCATAATAGACAGAGAAACAACAGTAACAGATACCGATGTTTCACTGCAACAGAATTGATACGATGTAACCTAATCTCGCCAGAGTTATCGAGATAAAAGTTTTTTTTCACAGTCCCAATCCCATATCCAAGCAATCAATAAAACGAACACCGGAGTGAAAAAGACGATCTTCGGACTACAACCATTTGGCGTTCGACCAAAGACGGTAACAGAAAACTTCGTGTCTATTTATAGGGCAAGGACGACCTTGAGATCACGCCACTCAATTCAGGTACACGGAAGCAAAAGCCAAGAATAAACGGCAGTTGAAAACAAAGTAAGATTAAACTTCGTCGGAAAATCAGCCGAATATGTGGGAAAATTGAATTATTTCCAAAACCAACGCATATAAATATATGAATAAAAGAAAATTAAATCACGCAAACGGTTGTCAACTTCTATCGTGAAGTTTGTATCACAGAATTCATGCATTCAAAATTTTCAGCGATCAGAAAAGAGAGGATTTCATGTACAACCAATAAAAAATCTCTAATCGCCCGTGTTACAACAACCAAGGTCAAACAATCAACAGTAGAACTAACACTTATTCACAGACAAAACGATACGCCCTATGGTAACATGCAGCCGTAGCTGCGAGACGAATTGCACTGCCACGTATGATTGCTCGTCTCTACATCGTCACTGAACGCGACCGGTGGCCGTATGCCTCAGCGACACCAACTCAAGGTCAGGTGAGCGATAGAGAGCTCAGCCGAACAGACGAAAGGGACAAACAATTCCTAAATTAAAGCAGAACATCACACAATTGGCAGCGGCTTTCCCGTCCTCACAGATAGTGCAACTAGACACTTCCCAGAATAAGCACTATACGCAACCTTTGCTTTTGTTTGAGCACGTTAGCAAGCCGCATCCTTACCTCAGGCTACGTCATCGTGAGGTAATCAAGTTGATCACAGTTCCTTTGGCGTTACACTGGACACGATTGAATTATCATACGCAACCAACTGGAGTTAACACAACAGTTATTGCGTTTTCTTTTTAAGGCGATCTGGCAATCTGAACGTTACTCGCAAGCGAACGTGGCCGAGCAATTGCATGCGATAATTCGTTCGTGCTTAGTGTGGGGTCAGTGGTGCACTGGTCAACATGGCTGTCTCGTGAAAACGTGGTGGTATTTTGAACTCTCGTTTGCAGCGGATAGTTCGGAGTTCGGTAATGATTAGAGCCAAGATAATTCCCATTTGTTTTTCGCAAGAGCCCCGAACATTTTTCCTGAACATGGTAACTATCACCAAGTGACCTCAGCACAGAGGGATGGTGTCCGTCGTTCACACAAGTTGAAACAATTGAAATAAGGTATCTTCTAACGCCTCCTCACCTTCATTGAAAAGCACCGACACGAGATCATCTGAAACAGCAACCATATTATGTTTCAGTGCCGAATTGCAATTGTGCAGCTCAGTCTGAGTGCGTGATGCTAAATCTACTGGCCAGAGTGCTACACTCCGAACCGGGTTCGTCCGACCGAGTAACATTTCCGGTTTGGTGACGAGACCAGTCGCAACAGACGAAGGCACGAAAACCGGTTCATCCAGATAGGAAATATTCACTGGAACATGGATAACCCCCGATAAGCCTCACTTTTCCCTCACAATCGACGACCAACTGATGCCATTGAAAAAGAGGATATGACTAATAACATTTGTGTCGAAGAAGTGCAAAAACGGGAAAACATTTTGGCTGATCGCAGATGATATACTGACAATGTACACCATGTTGTTGTACTTGGATACACAAGATACTGACGAAGTGATCAGCCATCAGCAGTGGACGTGGTGTTTCGTCCGGCGGAAGGATTATTTTATGAAAGTAGCGCTACAGTAAACAGTTTTTATCTATCCACTCTTAACAAGTATGCTCAGTCAACGAATGTGCAGCAGCCGATGTGCAAGTAGACGGTGGCCAATATTTGTTCGGACAAGCCGGAAGTTTATAGTCGACCCGGCGACGGAATTGTGCAAACTCTACAAAAGAATGAACATTCCACCCTTATTCCACGTTCTGAGAGATCCACATGATGTCCAACACCCGGCTGTCAAAATAAAACCAACGTTATTTGTTATGCTCCCAAGAGATATTAAGCCGACCTTGCGTTAAGCGGTCAACCAGGAAAAAAATGACCCAAAAGACAAATGATGCGATATCATTCGTGTGTTGACTCACTTCAACAAATCTCGTTTCCCCATCCTTTGTGATTGGTGGGGACTACCGAAGATTAGTAACGACATAACGATTAAGTCCCCTGATAAATTCAACAACGCTGAGGATGGAATTTACGCCCATTTTTCTTTAAACTTTCATGAAGTATTAAGGCACATACTGATGCAAGAGAAGGTGATACGCGCGTTGAACAGAGAAAGCTAAAGAAGCTTCTGTCCACTTCATTATAATACAAGAAGCCACAGATTTGCTAATCTGAGTTGCGTAGTGTTCCTTCCTAAAAGCCCCAAATTCTATGTCACCTTATCAGTGGCTTCACGTGATCACATAGTGTTTACAGACCGAGTAACAGGTATTTGAACGTTGGATACCGAGTTCACCATCAGTGGTTTACACCGATGCTTAACTGCCACACAACCACGAAGGTAAAAACGTAAACCCTGTACTGGAAGACAGAGAAAAATAGAATGGGACGGGAAGGGACCTAATTGCTAAAAATAGCTACGTCTATATTCAAACACTCAACATCAAGGTGCCTACACCTTGCAAACAAATAACCAAGCTGTAAGTGAAAGTAAGGCGTGATCAGCAAGACAGCTTCCGTACGGTCTTCACTGCTCCACGTCATTAAATCCACTTAATTCTTAGACAACTCGGATAAACAACGGCAGCACTCACGCCACAGACCCGCAGTGACCAATCCCTTGGTAAACAACTCCATTCTCTACAACAGATCATAACCTGTCTACCACGCACCTCACATCAGTCGGCCGCTTCATCGGCGAAGAGTGCTCGGTGTGGCAGACGACTGGCTGGCATCCTTATTACATGATCTAACCATCCAAGTCTATGTAAACGTGAGAACTAAACAAAACAAACCATTTAGCAGTCATTAACAAATACCCGTTTCCTAATCTCATCATTGCTTACCCGTTGGTACCGCTCGACGCGAGCGATCGAATGTAAACATCGATGGTCAAATACTTGAAGACGGTTCACGTCTCATACCCTGGACGACCATGTTTCGCTGCAGTAAAGTAATACGGCCCTCAATGTCGCCTTATCTACGCGACCGTTCAGCACCAGAGAGATAGCTCTCTGTCGCCAGAGATGTCCCAGATTAGCGAACACCGTCCTAGCCCCAGAAATACACATTTCCATTTCATTCCCTACATCTCCGCCGCCACCGCTGATGCAGCTTCCCTAGTAAACAAACCGATCAACAACCTCCACGATTTCATTATCTGACAATAAATCTACGTAATCACAACAATATTTCTGAAGCACTTTAGGGATGCAATGTGTATCCCGAAGCATTTATCAGAACCCGAAATAGCCTCTGGTGTTGTTTGTGCTGCTTGAAAAGCATCAAACATGTTGCTTGAAAAGTGTCAAACTCCGACTTACTGACAAGGGAAACATTTGCGTGTTACAAGACTCAGACATTACCGTTCTGACAGTTCTAGAGGTAGAAGTGTCCTGTGTAATGCAACCAGTTAGATCTGCACAACTTCGGGATCTAAGCTAGTGAACTTGTTTGATATTCACCACCAAATGCGTTCTATCTAACTTCCTGGCCAATCATTCATCCATTGAAACAATAAGGTGAGCCTTTCTAAACCAATGTATCTTTATAGCTGAACGAAGCGGAAGTTTTTGATACTAACAAATGACCGATGAGCCACATCAGTAGCTCAATGCATGCGGCTAAACACAAACATCGAGAACGACACGTTTCAAAAAAAATTTGACATCCACAATATTTCACAATTGCGCTTCGTAGGAGTACGGTGCGACAGCTCCGAGTGCTTATTTGATTATCATTATTAAGCCGACATGAAGTGCACTTTCGATGTCAAAAATAATCCGAGTTGACAAAGACCGTTCTAATTTGAAAAACAAGAGCTCCAATTCCGCAACAAACACTTTCACTGTTGGTGATACAGCTTCCCAAGAACATCGACTCGTCGATAATCTGGGCAACTTCAATGTCATCTACTGTAACCGGTACTGACAGTCCTGTAGAAGAACACTGAAGTTGCTACACACATTTTAAAAAAACTGAACAGAGTAAGGTAAGCTGCGGAATGGCGCCTGTACCTCTTCGAGATTTTCAAAGTTAAATTGTTAGCATTACCTATTGCGAGTTCCAGTTAGCTGCAATGATTCTGCCTGGAACAGAGAAGATTGGACGTATCAAGGCGATATGCGATCTCACGGAAATGAACGTCATAGAAAAAGTAAGCTGAAAGGTGAACACAATTCCCACGTAGACGAACGTAGTGCAGAGAGCTTGAGTTGCGACACATGATTGCTGGTTGGAAATGTTCGTCGACTGATCGAAAAAGCGCCTGTTGTCACAAGACATACATAGTAAGTTACACGTGGGTTAGAGAGTGCCCGTTATTCAAGCATAGCCAGTAGGAACATTTGAGGTAACTGGGTGTTGAGGTCGTAACCGTATAACTGGTGGTTGACATCGTTCTCACTGAGCTATCTCAAGTTGTCACCGTTATGAAGTTCGCACGCTAAAATCATTAAAAAACAAACTTTATCCCAACCTCCTCAAGTATCGGTTGGAATAACATTAATGAAGATAAGAGGACCACCCGTACTAATTTACTTATTCATGAGTAACAGCCTTTCCATGGCTCCACTGTTGCCAATGGATGAAACGAACGTGTCAAACTGAACAGTATTTTCATCCTCAACGATAAAAAAAAGCCCGAGAAAAAAGGGATATCGGAGTGAATTAAGAAATTGTTTGGAATTTAGCTTGACCCTGAAGTCTGACATTTCCCCCACTTGTGCAATTTAACGCTATGCATTTGATTTTGCTGCGGAATCAATCTTTTAAAGATTTTTAGCATGTGATACCTTTGCGTTGGTAGAAGGTTCAAAAGGGCTAGTATTCGTTTTGACCTTCTTGTGTCATGCCTAACTTCTGAACTTTGTACGCCTTATTTTGTATGTGATCCACTCCTACTTCCGTTATTTCGGCAGTAGAAACCGCAACGACATCACTGTCAGCCGCACATACTTCCTTGCAGATAAGTCTTCCTGGAATTAAACATCACTTACAGTTTTGTTGACAATCAATGTGCTTGCACCAAACCCATATGCAACAGTTGATTATCCATGAGAAAAGGGAACTATTTGCTCAAATGTTTACAGTAAGTCAAACGTCTCGTTCACCAGCCGTGTCGGTTGAGTAGTTGATCAATTTTGTTTTATTCATGTGATCATGATCTCTTGCGAAAACCATAGGGGAATTAGTTTGACCTCAGTCATTTCTAGGGTTCTGACATCCATTATACTCCGTCGACTCACTGCAGTTCGGGAGTTAAACATCAGAGAAGAACAGGCAGGGTTTCGTCCTGGTCGGGGATGTATAGACCACATGTTTACCCTTCCTCAAATTCTGGAGCAGCGCCATGTGTACCGCCGGCCAACAATTACCGTATTTCTCGACTATAAAGGTACGTTCGATTCGGTGGATCGATCTACACTTTTAGAGTCGCTTAAACGCAGGGGTGTATCGACCAAGTATGTGAACATACTGTCGGCGCTTTACTCCCATACTTCGGCTCAGGTTTGAGTTTACGGTGAGCTGTCTGACAGTTTCAGCACCAGGAGCGGCGTACGTCAAGGCTGTCCCCATTCACCATTTTTGCTCAATTTCGTCGTGGACGA
>JTDE01001626.1:6493-27668 GCA_014338405.1 Paragonimus skrjabini miyazakii | reverse complement strand
CAACCTTCTCCGCTGGCTAAAATCTTATTTATCAAACCGTTCCTACCGTGTGCGGGTGGGTTCCTCTATATCTTCTGCCAGACTCAGCCACAGCGGAGTACCACAGGGCTCCATCCTGGGGCCACTGCTCTTTTCTATCTTTATCAACGACTTGCCATCAGTAGTTTCGTCCCCACTGCTACTGTTTGCCGACGACATCAAAATCTGGCGCATTGTGAGTAACAGCGCCGACGCGAGCGCCCTGCGGGCTGATATTAGTACACTTCACAACCGGTCTATATCTAACTCCATCGTGTTCAATACCAGCAAGTGCAAAGTCATGCATATCAGGCACAAGCACAACTTCCCTTATTCCCTCGGTGAAGTCCTGCTCCAAGTCACAGACAGAGAAAAAGACCTTGGCACTGTTGCGACACGCAACCTCTCGAGTTCTCACAATACTGAGGCCAGTGCTAAGAAAGCCAATAGCGTGCTGGCGCCTCTGAAGCGTTTGTTTGGAAAATTTGAGCGATCATGTTTCAACCACCTGTATAATAGCTTTGTTCGTCTTCACCTCGAACAGAGAACCATTGTTCAGCCTCCTCATTTACAAAAGGGCAAACTAATTCTGGAAACTGTTCAGAGGCGTGCGACAAAAGCAGTCCGTGGGTTGGTTACGAAGCCTTACACCGAGCGGCTTCGCGAGCTTAACCTCTTCTCTTTTGAATATCGCAGACAGAGAGGTGACCTAATTCTGGCCTTCATGATTATGAAGACCCCTAACCATCCGTGCAGATCCATGATCACGTGTGTGGATACTAACTCACTCAGAGGACATTCATTAAAAATAAAGTGCCAGTACAGCAGACTCGAGCTAAGGCACAGTTTCTTCTCAGTTCGCGTGTGGAAAGCCTGGAACTCCCTGCCAGAACATATGTGAACGTCACGACAGTCGCTGCTTTCAAATTTCGTCTGGATCGCTACTCCAACACTTAATCCAAAAACCCAGCATACTATTCTGTACACAGCCACCTATGTATGGTCGTCTGCTGAATAGTTCACACCTTATATGAATGTGCACCTAACCATAGAATTGCGTGTTTAACCATATTAGGAGTGTATTTATTAACTTGTTTTTTATCTATTTATTCCCCGTTGTAGCCCTTGATACAACCAAGAAAGTTGCGGCGTGCAACTGCCCCTCTGGTACAGAGATTCATCGCCCGGAGAAACGGAACCATCAAAAGCCGTGGCTTTCTACTCCCGTCTGTCACCCATTGAACCCATTGAAAATTGTATAGACTCGTTTCATCGCCCATCACAATGTCAACCGCTGAAGTGTATCGGAGTGGTAGACCATGAGAACCCGGTTTCTGAATTAGACAGCATTCTATTATCCGTCGTTTTAATTGATCAATGTTCCTGAACTATAGGTCGTTCCGACGGTTCGAGTGGCGTGATTTGCCGTTTCGTCCGTTGGTTATTGAGTTGCGAGGTGTGGATTCAAGTCTCCCGGTTCGGTTGACTCACGAGTGAGTAGGTCAAGTCTGTAGATTTATGATTTTTAATGTGTTATTACC
Source organism: Paragonimus skrjabini miyazakii (assembly GCA_014338405.1). Taxonomy (NCBI): domain Eukaryota; kingdom Metazoa; phylum Platyhelminthes; class Trematoda; order Plagiorchiida; family Troglotrematidae; genus Paragonimus; species Paragonimus skrjabini miyazakii. The sequence goes on along the minus strand of JTDE01001626.1, from coordinate 26,109 downwards.
ATACCCAGCACATAGTCGGCTATCTATTACGTCACATACGTAATCTGTTCAATGGATTGGTGAAGAATGTTGTTGGATATAGTCTGATATAGGGTATGATCACAAGATAGTAGCTAGTGGATGTAATTGAACAAAGTGTATGAAATCAGTCGTAAGTCTGCAGGTTTAGGATTGTCACGTGCTAACGGCGTTACAACGCCATATATAGCTATATAGCTATAGCTATGGTTGCATGGTCGTAGTCTGTGGGCACAATAAGTTGCACAAGGCGCACGCCATCGCTTATATTGCTACAGATTAAAAATGATATATAAGCCACAATGGTCTAATGGGCCCTTTATATCGACTAACTTCCAAGCTGTATCCCGCTATATCCAGATATAATTTTCCCTTGTAACGATGCACTTTTTCAAAACCAACAGGAGCGTTTTCAATCATCTTGCATACATTCCGCGTTATTAAACGGTCTCTTGGAACTTGTTTCAAAGACGACAAACGCTGATTCAATTTAATCGTCTTGATCAATACAGGTGTAAACTTAGGAATCACAATTATGATTCTTTGTGCAACTTATTGCGCACACAGTTTACGACCATATAACTATTGCCAACGACTGTCAATGAAAACAGTTTAATAGGTCGTCTTTGTCCAACTTAGGCATCGTACTCCGATACTGTCAGCATCACTTCCGTCCTGTAAGGATAATTGCACCTGTATACTCTTGCTTGTACTGCGACTTGTTTTACCAGCAGTCGCACCTTCTTAGCACATAATCTTGCGAAGTTGTTTTATTCATACTTATGGACACATCACAGCTCGGGAATAACTGACTGATGCATAGACTTTCTATGTGGGCTGATTTTCACACACTGTTGGTGAGGGCCGCCAGCTTTTTAATCAGATTTTCCTCACCCATGCCAGCCAGTGTGTTTTACACTGCTGGTAGCCATTTTTCCATCTATAGCTGCTTTAAAATGTCACTGGCTGGCTCGCATGAGCCGAGGCCTTTCGTATGTGGTGGCGGCTGCGATGGGAGCGGTCACATTGCCCAATAGAATTAAGTAAGTCATGTATCAATTTCTGCAGCGCGTTTTTTAACTTCCCTCGGCACTGTGTTATGGAAGTCATGAAACTCCAGCAAATCCCAGACAGCTGCTGCAACATCAAAAGACAGATGTTTGATGTAAAAATTCGTTTTCCGGAAGGTTATCCATTGAGTAGTGAAAACAGCTCCGATTTGCTGAGACCTCAGTCTTAAATTACTTGCAATTTATTCAGATAACGTCAGCAGAACAATGTGCTCCGTTTTTTAATCGACACCGCGATCATTGTGAAATGCGAAGAAGGTTGCGTTCATGGTAATATAAGACACCGTCCAAAAGTAGGAGCGCTCGCCAGGTATATCGTGGTCCAGTCAATTGATTGCCAAACACTTAGTCGCATGCCAACACCATAAGACTAATGACAGCAAATAATCTCATAAATATTTGTATACATAAAGTGGAACGCCTACAGGTTGACTTCGAAGGTGAACTCCGTAGGGCTGTAAAGACTGCCGCATACACGAGGGAGGCAGTGGTACAGGGTTGAACTGAGTGACGCTGGAGAATTACTTTTCACACGCCACGTAGGAGGCATTATTGAATCGGGAGTTCAGTGATATGTAGGACTAAAATTTTCCATTCCGTACTTCAACCCTAAATGAAGAACATGGAACACAAGATCTTCCGTTTATCATTGCCACAGCAAGTCCGGTCTCAATCATATATATACTTTTGAGCCAAATTGCAGGTCGTGGTAACAAAAGGACATGCAAATACGTCCAAGATCAAGTTATAAAAAGCGGTCATTTGCAAACAATACAAGTGTCTCCTTAGGTTATGTGTGTTAATGTCTTAGTCATTCTGAGCAATTTGCGCCATCCCTGGGTAGACGCTTTGAATGTCCAGTGGACCCTACTATTGACCATGCGACTTAGGCTTACGCCTTGACGGAAGTGGTATGGAAAAGATTCCTCATCTCCAGAAGTAGGATCACAAGGCAACTACGATATCGCAAACCTAAAAGGTGGATACATATATGTTAACGTCGTGGTAACATCGTTCATGAAGGTATGCATTTAAATTCGAAGTAGAACTAGTGAAATTAATACAGTGGACAGGTGCGTTCCACATTTTACATTTTACGAAGGTGGGAAATTTGTGATGACATTCTAACCGGCTACGTTAGACTTCTTTGGGAGGCTGGACTCAGCATGTTACTAACCATGTTGAATAACGAATCACCTGGTGAGTAATTTGATGTAAGGATCAAGAAGATAAGGTCACTTCTAACCTGGCTTAACTCCAGTGAATCCAGATGAAAAGCTAATAATTTCAATTTATATGGTTCAGACTAAAGGCCGAAATGATCCTAATGACACGTTATCATCGATTATTCAGAATTTGGTGCACGAGTTTGAGGCCGGTGGCTCAAGTCATTTATATCCGGTCAGTTTGTTTGTCAAGATATTTTCACCGGGCGTCTGTTGATCTGGAACGCAATCATTGAAAACACTGTGTAGCGCCACCCATGTAGATTGCAGTAGATACCAAGTTTACGAATTCAATAAGATTTTAAGTAAGTGGGGATCGATTAACGCTTTAAAACGATCCTTAGATAAACAACCATCTACCTCAGACAGGAGGATTTTATAGTCAGCATTATCATAGGCAGCAATACATCAGTAGTTCACACTGATGCTTAACTGCCACAGGACGTTACAGTGGTTGTTATCCCTGTAAATAAGTTTCTATCTGAGGAATTCCCGAAGACGAAGCCTGGAAGGCTTATCAGTACCTCACAGAACATAATCAGCCACTAATGTGAAAAGCTGCTCTACAAAGTATACCGCGGAGTCGTCGAAATTCAAGTGAATGGAATTCACGAATTCCTAGACGAGACTTTTTAGATACATGTCGCAGGTCTGCGACAAGTTTGATGGCCGATTTCTGGACGTGCTCAGTGGAGAGTATATCCCTCCTCAAACTATTGTTCTCGACTTTCTTAGCATACTCAAGCTACAGTGCTATGTGATCTTTAAAGAACGTTTGAAATCCTTTTTTCTCTGTTCAGAGTAGGTCCAGTTTATTATTCAAGGATTAACGACTTTTTTGTAGCCATCTTTAAGTGGCAGTCAGGGGATAGGTTAAACGACATCCGGCTGTCTGTCTTTCTTCAGATGGTTTCCACCGTCTTCTGTGCTCTGTGCACTATGAATCACGAGAACTTCGTTACTGCTAACGGTGTGACATGTGTGCACAGTTACTGTCACTAAGGGAAGATTCCAATAGTCCGACCGAAGCTTGCTCGCGTTGGGTGAACTGGCATCACTAGCATTTTTATGTGTAGAGAAGAGCGTTGTTGGAAAATCACTGACGTCGCTCGGAAATAGTAGAGAATCTAGCACATTGTTGAGGACGCATGTAAAACTCAGTACAAGGGAATGAAAAGTCTGATCCAGTTCTGTTACCAAGGGAGGTAGTAATCCATTTCCTCGAATGCTTAGGTTTGTGCCTGAGAGGGAAATGTGGAACACAGTCGAAAAAATACTATCCTAAAGAAGACCATTGTCTTCAGTCTATCGGGTTATCCATGAGGGTAAACATGACCCACTAGGAGGATGACCATTCTGGGCAGACAATAAACTCGTTTTCTAGCCTTTTCCCCCCAAGAAAAACACTTTCACGAGTGCTTCATTCTTTTGCAAGGAATGCAGGTGAAATCGATTGGCCGACAGCTTATGGGGGAGTGCCGATCGTCCTCTTGATAATGAACGTGATCATAACTTCCTTCCATGCTTTAGGGAGAATGTCAATTTGGAATTTCCATTTGAACAATTTACTTGGGGGTTCTGTCAAGCTAATGGCTGCTTCTCTGAGGGTACGCTGAACCTTATCCGAGCATGTTGCACTACGTGAGTTACTCTTAAGTAGGAGACCTCAAACGTCGTTCTGTACAGGAGATTTTTCAGAAGTAGAGTGGAGTACCAGCTCGACAGCGCATTATTGTAGACCACCGAATAGTACTTTTTCAATACGCCGTCAACGGCTTGGGGGTCCGAGGAATTATCAGCGTCGAGCGTTTGATGAGCAATGGTTGCGGACCTGTTTTCACTTAGTCCGCTCATATTATACGTCTGTGTCCATCAACGAAGAAAGTCTCTCGGTGCTCCTATGCAAGTTTGCCTTGTAAATAAAAGAGAATGGTCAACACGATGAGGCGCTCCATAGGAAGTACGGGCACAAAGAAAAAGCATACAGTTTGCATAGTATGAATAAATCTTTTACCTTCTTAGTTACGTTTCGAAACGTATATTAGTTCTCGTCCTCAGAATCTCAGTGAAGAAGGGATGAATTGAGGTAGCCTCTCAGGCCGATAAGCTCAACCGGATTGGGATTTCAAACTGTGGTCTCTTTTACTGCATATTGCAACCAGTAACAGATAAAACCAAAAGTCAGCAGTGGATGGTTATTGTGTTCAATTAGTGGTTTGACGACCACCATGTCCAATAGGTGATTCTTGTATGACACCTTGGCGAAGTAGAGTGGTCACAACCACGCTTCTGGTCATGCATAAACCAGGTACTGTAGTGTGCAACGCATGGGGTTTGTGGTTAAACAAACGTTAGATCTCTAAGAAATACCTGGAGTTGTTACATGCCAGACGGAACATTCCACCTGATAGTTCATATAGTAGCTTTAGGAGGAATATTCCTAGGAGGCAGAAGCGTAGGCTGATCATCGATTGTGAGGTTTGGCTAATGGAGGAAGTTAGAGAAATTAAAACCGCTTCTGCTTCAGAGGAAACCGGCATACTCTTCACGTTTCTGTGTACTGTTTGTCCCAGGCGAGCACCGCGTGTCAGTGAAGGAATTAACGAGGCAGATGGTACACTCATCCGTAATAGGTCTACTGTGCCACCACCACAACCTTGCAGTGTAACATCCCGACCAGTAGATTTAGCACCACCCGCAAAAACTGCAGTCGACAATTGTACTTCGGCTGTCAAACGTAATGGGGCTGCTGGCGCAGATGATCTGGTGTCGGCGCTTTTCAAAGAAGATGTGGAGGCGTTAGTAGATACCTTGTTTCAACTGTTTCAACTTGTGTGGACGATGGAGACCATTTCTCTGTGCTTGGGTCATTTGATAGCAGTTACCATATTCAAAAAAATAGTTCGGGGCACTTGCGAAAAACAAATAGGAATTATTTTGACTCTAATTATTTCCAGGGTTTTTGTGTCTATTATACTTTGTCGACTCACTATAGCTCGGGAGGCAAACATCAGGGAGGTAGGATTTCGCTCTGCGCTAGGATGTGCAGTTCAAACTCTGGAGCTATGTCATGTATACCGCCGACCAGCAATTGCTGTTTTCTTGATTATGAAGGTGCATTTGATTGGGTGGGTCGATCTACACTTTTAGAGTCGCTTAAACGCAGGGATGTACAAACCAGTTATGTGAACATACTGCCGGTGCTTTGTTCCCATTCTTCAGGTCAGGTCAGAGTTTACGATAAACTGTCTAACAGTTTCAACACGGCGAGCGGCGTACGTCAATGCCTTCCATTTCCCCAATTTTTGTTTGATTTTCTCATAGGTACAATAATGGAGGACTGTCTGGCACTCACAAGATGCCGGCGTGGACCTCCTACCTGGTGGAAGACTGATTGATCTTGATTATGCTGACGACAAGGTGCTACTGTTTGACAACTTTCAGACAACACGTACAATGCTACACTATTAATAAATTGATTGAGAATAACGCAACGTTAAGAGCAGATTGCAATACTCAATGCTAGACGCTATTTCTCGTTCCGCTAAGTTCTTCTGCATGCGCTTTGCAGCTTCAAAATGCAGTGATTCTGCAAGACTACTGTGATTATGTGGATTCAATTTTGGTAATAAAGTTATGGATGTTGTTGACCGGTTTGTGTACCTGGGAAGCTGCATCACCGATGGCAGCGGAGATGTAGGGAATGAAATGGAAGTGTGTATTTCTAAGGTTAGGGCGGTATTAGCTAATCTAACATACCTCTCTGATGCTTAACGGTCGCATAGATAAGGCGACATTGAGGGCCGTACTACCTTACTGCAACGAAACATGGTCATTCAAGATAGAAGACGTGAACCGTCTTCAGGTATTTGACCATCGATGTTTGCATTCGATCGATCGCATCGAGTGGTACCAACGGGTAAGCAAAGATGAGATTACGAAGCGGGTATTTGGTAGTGACTGCCAAACGAGTTGTTCTGTTTAGTCCTTACGTTTACATAGACTTAGATGGTTAGGTCATGTGTTAAGGATGCCGGCCAGTTGTCTGCCACACCGAGCACTCTTCGCCGATGCTGCGGCCGACTGGCGTAAGGTGCGAGATGGACAGATGCTGACCTGGCACAGACAAATGAAATCGTTTATCAGGGGGTTGGCCACTGTGGTTCGGGTTAGTCTCCCGTGTTAGGGACCTTTTGACTCGAAGTCAGTGGTTGGATGGCGGCTGATCGAGCTCATTGATGTGTGTTTTCGTTGTTTGGCCGACTTTTATGTGAAGTAAGTACACTTGATGAGACGAGGCAGTGAAGGTTGTTAGAAAGGTGTCTTGTTGATGACACCTTACTTTTACCTATTGCTGGGTTGTTTGTTTGTAAGGTATAGGCGCCCTGATGTTGAATGTTTGAGTATAGACGTAGATACTTTTAGTAGTTAGGTCCCCTCCTCTCTCCTTCTCCTTTTTTCTGCTGCTGTTGGCCATGGGTTGCTTTTGTTCATATTTGTATGACGGTTAAGCATAAGTGAGAACCAGTTATGCATTGCTTTATATGATAATGATGATATGTTTACGCCTTTTGCCACATGAACATCGGTAAGATAGTCGAGAGTTGGCATCCACAGTCCAATATTGAACATCATTGATCAACTTAGTTTGGGCGCATGGAACTCAACTTCAATAAGATTTTGAAAAAACTGTATTTGTAGGAAGTGTTCAAGTTGACAAAAAGAGGGTTATCATCGTGTGTTGCAGTGAGGTGAGAGGTAAATAACTCCTCTCGAAGTGTGTCTAGTCGTAGCCACAACAGCACCAAGTTATCATAACTGAAGTCTCCCGACAACCGTGGATATCGGGGACTGATTAGGAAAGGCCACTGAGTTCGTCATTCTCTTCCAGGCTTAGTTGGTCCAGTAAACTGAATACCCGGAGACACTCCATTCGTTACCTTCGATATTCGCCGAAGGCTGATTGTTCTTAAAAACAATAGTGGGAGATTTTGCATCATGAACCACTTACCTGATTTCTAGAAGTTTATTGAATAAACTCAAGATGTTTGTGTAATTGCGGCTGGGAGTTACTCCCCAGTTTATCTTTAGAAGAGAGAAGTAATGAATGGTAGGAGGAGCTCGGGAGGCAAGACCTCAACCTGAGGGGGTGGTGGCTGTGCATGACACATTGTGTTCTGCCGAGTTGCTGTGAAGGCTTTCGTAAGTGGTTGCGCCGCGCCGTCACTCGTGTATGCATCGGCGTTTGTACGGATCGCTCAATTTATGTCTCTTTTTACACTTCTTGCTTCTGCATCTTTGTCGCCTTCGTCATTTCGAGGTTTGATTGGAAGTTCTCACCTCGGTAGCGTTTTACTGTTTCCGGTTGAAGACGCGACCTCAAAGACAGTGATGCGTGCTACCCAGTGGAGTGATTCAAATAAATATCTTCTGATTCTTTTGAGGCTTCCTTGGTTTTTAATTCTTAGATGAAAGAATTTCGCAGTGGGTCGTTCAGTGGACCTTGAGGCGGGTATCGGTAAAGGCGTTTTTTGAACGACTTCTTTGTCATCATTAAATGTGCATTGCGACTTAATCCTCTTGCAAGGCGTCGTCGAATTAGCTGTCTTTTAAATAAGCGTTGACGGATTTTGGCTTCGGCACTTTTCCAAGCACTGTTTCTGGACTGAGCTAGGCTGGCAAAGTGATCAGAAGTCCAGGCGACGTTCGGGTGCACTTGATGTGAAGCCTACTGGCGGTTACAAGGTTTGCAGGATCACAAGTAAAAAAGATGTAACATCTGATTCAGTCAGTTCCATTAGAAAAGTTGTGGTGGAAAATCAACCCCATGAAATCATTCTTTCAGAGGTTTTTCCTTAAACTTCCTCACGGTTTCTTTAGTCTGCGCTTTTAAGAGGGCTGCTGCCTTGGTGACTACAACGCCAGGAGAAATAACGGCTGTGCATTCGTTTAGAGACTCAAATTCTTACTCGGTTTAAGTCGGCTCCGTCTTACTCACCCTGGGAATACTAAAGAGGGGATGGAATGAAAGAGTTCCTCATTTGTAACTGCAAGTATTCGGTGCCATTCACTTTTATTGACACACACGTGGCGGTTGGGGTCAACACGGTCTTCTAACTTTCGCTAGACCTACGGGTCATGCAGAGGAAAAGAGGACTAGAGGATACTTGTCACTGATGTTAGCCTTCACTGAAGCCAGTGCACATGTGGTGGTCCTACACCTCGCACGTATTTCACTACACGCCTTTTTTATAAGTGTTTTGCATCCGTAACAACCGCAAATACTTTGTCTTGGTGGATGTCTGTGGTACTCTAGCACTGCTTGGTTTGATGCGAGTCGCCGTCACTCAGAAACGCACACAAAGTAAAATGCTGAATAATACTAATTACGATAAAACGCAGATTGCGCGACATTTAACAGGACATGTTATTTACTAACGGATAACAGCAGTCAAATTTCGATACACAGGGTACCAGTAGAGCTAAAGTAGAGGAAGACAGTGACAACAGGAAATTCATTTTCAAATTTTCATTTACTCCCGAAGGAAATCATTACACTCTTTCGAGAAGCAGCTTGTCTTTCTGAAGGAAAGATGGCGAGATCACAGTTACGTTCTCCATTTGCTGTCGGATGAGGCTCTTATACAGTAGCTTAAAGCAGTGAGGACTAAGTTAACCAAAAAGTTATTTTAGCAGCGCTACTTCAGTGTTACCCTCTTTCTCATTCATCTCAACGTTGAGGGCGCTTGCGAGTGTATGAGAGACCAACTCGTTGAAGTCCTTTTCATCCAAGGTTTTCTGGCGACACATATCATTTGGATTGTAGACAGTATTTTGACGAGCAGCGTCTTTGTGTAGCCTTGAACTCTAACTTTAAAAATAAGCTTGGCAACATAAGACCGATCATGCTGACTGTTGAGATCTTTCTGAAAGTTGACTAGACCATCCTATTTGCTCCTAGCTCGCCAAATTTTGACGTCGTCTGCAAATAGAAATATGGTACAATAAGTTGAAAGGGTGAGATCACTTGTAAGGACGAAACACACAGCTGTAACTTGTTTGGCAACTTGAAAATGCAAATTTTACGAACACTACTAGTGACCAGTAAGGTAAAGCTCCGGCCACCGGGACAGGTTGTCTTACATCCCATGGCGGTGCAGTTTGCCGAGCAGAACGACGTGATGCGCGCGGGCACAATCTTTTGCTAAGTCCAAACACACGACGTCTACCCCGATATCCTAATAATTGCTTCTGTCTGTGAGCAGCAGAAGATTCGTGGTATATGAATGTCCCCTGCAAAAGCCATGTTGCGCCATTCAGAAGTTGCGGGAAAAAAGTTGTTTAGCGAGTTATTGTTGAATACTACTGGGTACTCGAGAGCAAAGCTACTCGGTTATATCCATTAGGAAGACTTCGTCCACCTCATTGAAGACAAGTCTGGTTCGTTTATTCCCAGTTAGTGGGTACTGTTCCGTTAGAAGTAGTTTGAGTGGTCAACAAGCTGAGCAGCTTAGCAGTCAGATCAGCCGCTTTGCGAAAAGATTCAAGAGTGACAAAGTTTAGGTCAGAGAAGCTGGCCTCAAGACACCGGAGCTTGACGAGAATATGAAGTATCAACTTTGTCCATACCTTCGAATCCAATGCCGAAACAAGCCTGCGGAGTAGGCGGTGCATGAACAAAAGTACCGCCACAAAATTCCGCAGAAAACCCCTGCGTCGGCACCAAAGTACTACGTACTGCTGTAGCTAAAAGTTGAAGCACCCCTGCTCTAGCTTTGCGAGTGATGGTATAAACTGGAGTAAGTATTTCTGGTCGGCAACGGAATGCTCAATAAGCTGCTACTGATGATGAAGACGATCTTTAAGAATAAATGAGGTATATTTATTACGTATGTTTGCGTACCCCTATTGGTCATCCTCTAGCCCAGATACCCGGTAGCTAGTCCATGTACGCCATTTCTTCAGAATCAATTTTAGGGTACGACATCCTAGCCGATATGAAATGTTTGGTAGATTTTTGCAGTGACAACATTGGGGGACCAACATCTAGCTGTTTGTAACCAACAAAATGAGAGCGACAATGCAGAAGTGTGAAAACAGATGTAATCGTCTAACGTGCAGCCTTCGTCGCTGTCATGCTAATTTACAATAAACAGGTTTAAGAGCTGGTTTCTGACCAGTCTGTGATCCCCGTTGCATTCAGCCCCAGGCATCATTCGCGTAATCCACACCTGGGCGCCTGTTTGGGTAATATGCAAGTTCAGGACCGATAACCGAGATACTGAAAGTGTACAGTCTTCGCTACTTGGGTAACGTAGTCCTTTTGGTAACGGGCCGTCTGCCGCACTGCGGATTGTTCAGCGTTGCTGCTGACTGGTAGAAACCACAAGGCGTCCTAGGGATAACGTTGGTCACGGACTATGAAAGCTTTGATCACCCCACTGAGCAAGGTTGGTATATGCCGTCTACCTGATTTTAGAGTTTGTGATAATCTACACTGCTGGCACGGTAGTGTCTCGCAGTCAATGACAAGCTTGTTCCCGCACAGTTAATTCTTCTTTTTCATGAAACTTCACTGTTTTCCTTCTTTCCCCCTCTACATTCGTACTTATTTATTACTCTGCTACTTTGTGGACAGTTATCAAGACCAAAGGCAATTCGAACTATGGTACCTACAGATTGTGCTCAAGACCAACAGTGATGATGATGAGTATTACACGGATTCACAGGGACCATTACATTGGTGTTTAAGGCTTCCGAACAACATGTGGCTAAGGTGTGACTGGTAAGAAAGGTGAAAAAAGTGGGTAGTGTGGTAACATCGGCATTAATTAATGTTATATTTACAGCCCCAAAGGGTGTTCAGAAAGGACCGTGAATATGATATACGCCGTTATACTAGCCATGTTGAGGTGAGGTGTTTGATATTTATAGAAGTGGGTCGGTGTCCCTGGTCTGTCTGTTTTAAGAAATGACAATTTGTAAGAATGCTGTGCATTACTTAGTACCGTAAGTATTTGAAATGAGAATTGCAATGTGTGATTCAAAAAACTGATTCAAGGGAGTGCCACTTGTTTCCTTTCAGCTAATAAAGTGTCCCAAAAGGAACTCTTGGAAGAGGGCTGTAGGCACTTGGGTTCAACTCAGCCAAACCTCTGACAAGTGGTTTACTGTTTGTGTTGTCCATGCCCTCACTAACGTTTATTCCGTTCAGTGACTTCGGATCGACATGGATCGGTTGATGATGGTGATGATGATGATCGGTTATCAGTCAAACCTGATGAGGTTAACTCTTATTGATAAAGAGAATCAAGGATTTATGGCATTTAAAATTGAACGCTGCTGACATCCGAGCTCCCTCATTCAGATAAACCCACTTGGAATGGAAGCATTAACTTTGAATGTTGTTCAGCAATGGCGCATTCCCTCGTCCGGACCGGAATTTGCATTTCGATCGTCGTATTAGTGAAACCAGCATGTTAACGTTAACGCCAGTAACCATAAGATAGACGTAACCGAATAATCGCCTCTAACCACTCAACCTTATATGAATAGTGTTCGGTGTGTCCAATCATTTCGAAAGGGGAATAAACATAGTCGCTTTGTTCAATTTAATCGGCACCTCTGTACAGAACGTAGGAGCCGGCGAATGCAAACTTCTACAACTATAGTGATGTTGGGAACCCGATGATTCCAGAGTTGATGGTGTATCATATGGCCAGCGTAACAACTTTAAAACCCAACATTTCACTTCTGAGAAGGGTTGAAATATTCCGATAGTTTAGAGGTTATGTATAGAACCGTTTATCACGGCAGCTGAGAAAAGTCATTGAAACAAAAAACAAATCAGCCGGTAGATAATCGAATTCTGTGGGCAAATTAAAATAGACAAACGATAAATGTTTGGCTACTTTGTCAGAGCTGGTTGGTTTTCAACTAATGGGCATATTATTAACCCTCTGTTCGGCTTAAGCTGTTGTAGCTGCCATCAAACCAGTGGAAATTGGCTTTGTCAAATAAGAGATAACAAAAACAAATAAAAACGTTTTATGGCACCCAAAAGTGTATGCTAAGAAAATTGAAGGCGAATTATCTTCTTATCCCGTAAATACTGAAGAAGCCAATTACATGTCTGTTTGAAGTATATATAAAACTTTAATCGATCACGCCTTATTAACAAGAGTTCCCATCATCCACTAGTCCGTCAACCTTGTGAGCATTACTTGTGGTAGGGACATTGTATATAATTTTTATGTAATTCGTTCGCACTGAGATAATGCGGAGGAGCATAGTCTACATCGGGTTGCCGGGTTTGCACTGGGTACGATCACTGGAGGCACGAAGTTATACTTATATACCGTTTCATGATACACGCGGTCAAAGGGGACTACCACCAACAAGTGTTTTTTGTATGGACATCGTTGAGTAAAACTTAATCGATCCCCTTGATAGCGTTATTGCGTCCGTGAGCAAAACCCGACTTGACATGGTCTTGGAATCAGCGCTGTGCCTTCGCTTTACAGATGTCGAGGGGTTTTTGAAAACCTCTCAATTGGTTGCAACCCAGCACTATTGTTAGTCGCTCTTTGCTAAATGTTTCAACGTTGCAATCTTCCTTACACATTTCTATGCTTCTGTTAAAGAGTGCATGACAAATGAGGTCTGTCTACCCTAAGCCTAAGATATCCGGAAGAAAATCCAATCCCACAACCTAGTAACTGCAACACCTTTTCTATTGTACGTCATTAACTTCTGTAACTTCACTGCCTTAATTCCATCGGCACTTAATATATCCTGACTATCTACAACTACTGCTTTGATACAGAAAAATCATTTATCCACCGCACTGAAGTGCCTATTCTTGAACTGTTGGACCAAAGCGGGATGTTTATAAACCGAGCAGACTCGAACTGCTGTTGGTGTGTTCCGAAGAAGCCGTGCAGTTGCGACAGTACTAGATTCCTGTCACGTCGATAAACATCTTGAACAAGTATCGCTTGATTCCATCTGGCTGTGAATATGACGACGATCGTCGAGAACTTAAACGCAAGCTGACTAAAAGCTTGCGCAAAGACCGTGAGCACCACTTGGTCAAACAGTCAAAAGAGGTGGAACGTGCCATTTTTATTTGGGAATAGTCTTTTTTTCACGGATCCGTGGTTGTGCTGGTCGTCAAGTCGATGTAAGTGAGAACATATGTGAAAAAGATAGTCCACTTATCACCAGTCAGTCTCGCCGACTTGACAGGTGTACTGAACACTTTGAAGAACAGTTCAGCTGGCCTCAACCAGACCATGTGGGCGACAAGACCTAAATGTTCAGTTATTCCAAACGGTCCCCCGTCGGAAGCAAAAGTGGCCTTGGAGCATAACAAGGCTCCTGGATCAGATATCTTCTCTCCTCCTTTCAAGGATGGCGGGAAGAGGTTGATATCAAAACTGACAAAACTCCTCAAGACGATTCAGGAGACTGAAGTGGTACTTCGTGGTTAACACCTTTCAACAGCAATTCCCGTTTAAACCAAGGAGGCCCGAAGCCTATGTGACAATCACAGGGATCAGTCTAGTGTCCGTTGCATCCAAGTTACTCACTGGCCTCATTTTACGTCGGCCCACTAAGCTTAGACGAAGTCAGATACGTGAGGAACAGGCGGAATTCCGGTCCGGTCGTAGGTGCGTTGATCACCTTTTCACTATGAGACGGATGTTGGAGTATCGAAACCCTTACAGGCAGCCGAAAGTCATGGGGTTTTTAGACCTAAAGGTTGTTTTTGATTCTGTTGCTCGTAACATTCTCTGGAACTATCTTCTTTGCAAGAAAGTTTCAGTGAACTCCGTAGGTCTGTTGTGATCGGTGTATGCTCACTGTGCAAGTAGGGTGAGGGTTTATGAACAACTGTCACGAGCATTCATCACTTCTATTAATGTTCGTTGTGGACGTTCCATCTAACTTTTCCTGTTCAATTTTGTTATGGACGACATTCTGGAGGGTGCGCTTGAGGAGTCCAGTGAACTTGGTGTTGAGCTTATTCCTGGCACTAGGTTGACTGACCTGGAATATGCAGATGACATTGTGGTACTTAGCTCCTTTGCTGAAGACATGCTGAACATGGTGAGCGACCGGACTGGTTTGTGTGGATTGTGCTGTACACTTGCAAAGTGCAGCGTTGTTCCAAGATTGGGTCGTTCCCACTCCTACTTTCTTCATTGTAGATACTCCACTGGAGACTGGACTGCTTCACATACTTGGATAGCACTATCTCGTCAGATTGTAATGAGTTGCATGAGTTGCTTTTGCCAAGCTGCATCATCTTTGGCGTCGAAAAGACGTCCGGTTGTCGCTGAAAGGTGGAGTATAATATGCTTGTGGACGTTCTTTTTTGCTGTATGGTTTAGAAACGTGACCTGTTTGCAGCGAAGATATAAGCTCACATTAAGTGCACTGATCGTGTGTGCGCGCCGGCGCGCATTACGGAACGCTCGGGATGCGCAGTCAGTGGGTTAACTACTCACGTTGCACAGTCTGCGATGGTTGGGTCACGTAATGCACATGCCAGATGAGCGTTTACCTTACGGGGCATTATATACTGAGACCACCAATTGTTGGGTAAAACCACGTAGTGGTTAGGTAAGGTAATCACGAAATATGAATACCCTCACTGCTCCATTGAACAAAGTGGGTAGGTATTGCCCGCCTGACTATGGTCCTTGTTACCACTCAAATCGCTGGTTCGAGACGCTATCCAAGATGGCGATTGGCCGCAATCAATGGCGTACCCGCATTCGTGCCGTTTATTTCTTGTTATTGTTCTGCAACCTTTTCATTTCTTTTAAAGTATTCCACGTCGCTGCTAATGGGAGCCGCGGTCCGAGCCCCCATATCTTCCGGTCAGCTTCATGGCTTTTATGATATTGATGATGTTGGCTGATGTTGTGAGCGTTAGAGTTCACGGTAACAGTTTTGCAGATGTTTCCCAAAGAAGCTTTCTTACTGATGACGCCTTACGTTCACTTGCAGCCCGCTCGTCTGTTTGTAAGGTGTAGGCGCCTTGATGTTGTATGTTCGAATGTAGGCGTAGCAAACAGGGTTTGCTTTTTTCTTCTTCGTGGTTGTATGGCAATTATGCATCAATGTGAACCACCGATGTATTGCTGTCTGTGATGATGACTGATCTAATTGGAAATCTGCTTTCTGTTGACGTCACACTTGTCCGAGAGTTGTCGATATTTCACTCCACTCGCACTCTCTTTTAGAAACGTCACTTTGACATAAAATATCAACTCCCCATGTTATTTACTATGAGAGATGTTAATGAATAGTTAATTGAGTACTGCAGGGTTACCACACTTTGTATCCCTTGAATGAACTTATTGATTATTATTCAGCCAATCACAGTCACAGCGTAAATGTGTAGGCTCACTGACCACAGATGTTACAGTAGCACCCGTCATGCACTTCATACTGCCGTAGCGTATAGAATCAGCTTATCGGTTCTTTAATGATATGCGTGGGTGGCATTATTGCAGAAAATAATTCACCCCATGTAAATAATAGGCCACTTGGTACAAATCTTTTGTGTTTGGCAAGTTCGTGTTTTGCACACAAGTTCACCTATTGACGCTATTAGTGTGGTTAATTTACATGTTTTGCTAATTTGTATGTCATAAGAGTGACATCTGTTGTGAGGTGGTGCTAGTACTGAAGTTCTATTCAGTTGGTTTCTATGAACCTTAAATTTGGGAACCAAAAACGGCGATTATGATGAGGGTGTGCTTTTATCGATTTTGCTCCCTTGTGGCCGACCCGAATGAAAAATGTGGCTGGCGAGGATGAATTCTATCTACGCACACCGACGGCGTGTTCACAAATTACACAACACTTGAAAATGATTCTCCGGTTAGTTCATTTGATAATGAAGTTGGGTTGCCTTCTTATGGCAGATGTACGACATTTCGATGGTCATATTCTGCCGAAATACAATTCACGAGGTTCAACCTTTTAGCGATGATGTTAAGTCAGATTGCCTATGCTTCATATTTTAAATCCAAGATGATTGTTCACGACTGGAAGGTGTTTGTGTGCACTCATCATTTACCAGTAAGTCTCTGCGCGAGAAGTTGTGTAACTGCAAACGGGAATGTAACAGACTTTACTCATATAAAGCACAGATGACAGGTGTGTGATATAAGTCTTTCCTTGGCTGAACAAAATTACTAGTGTGCGTGCTGTAATTTCGAGACGTGGCCCATGTGAGGATAGCTTGCTCACTCACAAAAACGTTTATCCTTCAACTCTGATCATAGTGGTAACGGTCAACATGCACTTACGAAGGTTCTGCGTCGAGGCCGTATAGATTTCCTAACTGAGCGAGTTCAACAGTCGTAAACGATTTTTCTGAATTGAACAGTAGTCGCGCACTAGTTGTCAACGAAGAAGCAATAATACTTTACGTGAAAATGGCTGCTCGTCAAGTCGCAGTTCTTCATGGCAAATCGGTAGGTGAGCTTACCAATCCGAACAGACGTGTAGAACGTGGAATAAGGGCTCGCGTTTCTTGAACTCAAATAAGATTCTAGAACTCCGAATATTTTAGGCGTCAAAATGCTACCTCGCCAATAGTTAAGAGTCCGTCTGTAAGATCATACTCGGTTTTCTACTTTATCACTGTTAAATGTGACCATTAGGGGTCGAGAATGTAAGGCTTATTGAGGTGTCTGTTCATCTACGTCTGCGTTCTACCGCACATACCAGACGGCCTCGACGAATCGGCAGCCAATAATCCAGAGGACGAAATGTCTACGACATCTCTGCGATAATACTCCATCGAAAGAGAGGCTGCAGTCGTTGCGTTGCTCGGCTTGCCATTCCAGTGCCACTGTCCACCCTGCCTACTCGGTGAAGTTCCGCCTGGCCTTCCAATATCATAAACATCCTCTGCACGTACGCCTTTCCTTAACATAACGGTCCCAGAACACCTGCGCGGCTCAAATGTTACTACTTATTGTTGATAGGATTTCTCCTAAAAATAGAAAATATTGCTTCGTAAAAGTACATTGTCTGTTGATTGTAGTTACCATAGACCCATAAGCTTTATCAGCTTGTTTAGTTTAGAGATTGGCTAGGTTGTTTCGTTGAGTTCTGTGACTTTTTTGAAATATTTTTCCTTCTAATGCAGCGTTGAGTAGTGATTGGGTCTTTGCCTCAATCAGAATGGCGTCTAAAAGACAGGAAGTCTTGGTGGTTAACACCAATCCTTCTCCCCTTCATTCTCCTGTTTATTGTCGAAAACATCAATATATCGGTGGTTCTTGCTACTGCTTAACTGCCTAGGACCGTTGGCAATAGCGCCCGCATCCTCGACATCTTTTTGTCATTACTTGATTCTCTTTTCAGATCGCTTCAATTACGATATTTGACATCAAAGTGCGAAGGGAAGTTAGGTACACAATCCGGTAAATCTGAGTGTAAAAGGGATGTATAACGTAAGAGGTGTCAATAATTAGAGTCATTCATCCTAAAGAATGTCCGCACATGCAGCTTTCAGTGGTTGAGTTTGCCCGCACTAGACATTTGATAAAAATTGTCTGTCGGAACAATATTTGATGCTAGACTGTACAGAAAAAGGTTACCTTTTGCAGCCAATAACAACCAACTAGCGAAACTGATTGCCAAACAGGAAACTCTGAGTCATCGAGTACGAAGCCTCTTAGGAATATGTCATAGCCTCAGTCTGATCACCGCTTTCTCTGCATTAGTACGTAGTGCTGTTAGCGGCTTTCAGCGACCAATGAAACTCTACTGGTCTAACAGCGATAGTGCAAGTTATATGCGCAGAGCTTTTCCTATGTGCCACCAGCTTCTTCACCCATTCCTTTCAAACTTTATTATCGGGTAATTTTATGTGTACATACAGACAGCTTTTGGTAAACGACTGATGTGGTAAAAACAGAATTTCTGCTTAACGTAACACGTCTTCTAGCTGGTGTACTGGATTGAATAAAGTGGTTCATATATGTTTGTGGCTGTTATAATGATCTTCAATCACATGATTTGACGTTCAGACAAACAGGAACGCATGATGAAGAGATGGTTTACAGAAGTGTGTGGCACGCATATAATTACGCTACTTTCGGAGCGAAACCAAGGGTAAAGAAAGTAACCGATCTCTTGGAGTTGGTTTAGGTCCTATTTATGGGTTATTTATGTCTGGCGTAATGCCTCCTTCGAAACAATTCCGTTGGTCTGGTTGTTAGACGTGCTTTACGCATAGTGAGATTGTTTGGCATCTGTGCGACATTGATCATTCTTGTCTTTGAGTTAGCTCATATATAAACAGTGACTTCATTGAATTCTTTACTGGCTATTGAACTTTGTTGTAGACTACATTCTGGAAGGTGCACTTAGTGATACCGTCGGAGTAAATTGAACCTCATCCATTTTTGGTCGCATATTAGTTTTGACGTGAGATTTTCACCGTTCGTAACCTGGTCGATGCAAAGAATGCAAATGACATTGGTTTACTTAGATTCTTTGTGGCGGATATGTAGATCACGCTGAATAAGCTTTACGGTTGGACCTATTTGTAACCACCGTACTACGCAACTTCAAAGTGCAAAGTGCTATTAGTACGCTAGTGCACTCTCAGTTCTGCCTTCTTTACTGTAGTCAGTCCGCTTGTGACTGTAAATAAGCTTTGCTGTCTTTATCACCTGACTCGTATCTACTGAGACGATTGAGCGAATTACGCAGGAATTCACCGGCGCATGTGTTCATACATTCTACTTATGCAGTCAAGTGATAATGTACTAAAATTCAATCAACAATGACGGTGTATCAAAAGAACGTTAACCGTACCGGACACTAATTAATGAGACCACCAACTGTTGTTGGAAACTGCGGAGCTATCAGGTAAAGATGTTTTGTCGAATTCCAGAGGTCTCGACTCCCAAACGAAGCAGTAATGGACAGTTAAAAAAATCTGTTGTGGGTGTTGTCTTAGTCCCATACGCAATTCGATTGTTTGTTTGCACCCTGATGTTAAATGCTTAAGTTTAGGTATGGGTTTTTACTTGTTACGTCTAATTTCTTCAATTCTCTTTATCTGTAGACTACGGTCTGATTTTATCCCCGTGGTTGCGTGACAATTAAAACTGACATACTGTTGTCAGTTGTGATAACAGTAGCACCCGAGTTCAGGGTGGTTCGGTGATTATCATACCGGTCACCATTCTGCATAGTGTGTTATGAACCGCGTGGGTTGACAATTGATGGAAAAGTAATAACGCCCGGCGTTCACTATAAC
>JTDE01001625.1:109986-127358 GCA_014338405.1 Paragonimus skrjabini miyazakii | reverse complement strand
CTGATTAGTGTGTTACACAGAAAGAACCTAGATACGACTTCATTCTGTACACTTCTGTCAGGTGTTAAATTCTGGCTCACGTGAAAATAAAAGTAACTGCTCTTCAATGTAACGTGAAACTTAAACGGGATCGTTAATTGAACATGCATCTAAACACACGCCCAGTAAAAATTGAGTGCACAGGGTTGTTTGGCGACGGCTAATCATTCGGACCTGACAAAGATCCAAAAGCATTCAATTATGGGGACATAACAGGAGAGTAAACGATGGGTTAATACTGTACTTGTTATCTGTGATCTTTAAGGGTCTTATGATAGACGGTGTGAATTGGCTTCTGTGTCCACTCCGAAAAATTCAAGTCAATCGCAGCAGCTGGCACATTTGGATTCAAAACCAAATTACTCTCGCTGGAATGTTGGAATACAGTTGTTTTCGAGTCAGAATTGACTGCAGCACAAGCCAATGCATGCCAACACAGAGGCACCCATAAAGGGAGTGGATGAATCACACGTGTTTAGATTTGGTTCACTGCATGTCATGGGACCTTCACTGACGTACGCCACAGTGCAATGGCGATATTGACATGAGGGAAATCCCACTTATGAAGGTAACCATCATGAAATGCAGTTCCCAACAGAGCAAACTACCACGACCACAGACTGTCGTAAGTTGACTTCAGTATGGTGATCCGATTGGACTGGAGCGGCTTCCTGGTTGATGAATGTACAGCCAATCAGATCTTATGCACAAGCTGATGCAGTGAAACTGTGGTCAATCGACGCCAGCCGACCAAAAACGATGATCAGCTGGTACCTTGAATTTGTTAGCAACAGGTGCTGAATAAAACTAGTTGTCCGAACGCGTGTCAGATTTAAACAACCGAATTGCTCAAATCAAGGTCGTAGGGTGTAAGCACGAACGCCTTAATCAGAATGTAACGCATTAATCGCTCACCGATATCCGGTAAAGTAAACATTATTTGTTCTCTATTAAAACAGCAGTGATTTTCTACCAAACTGAGACAGCTTACTGGCGCACAGACCACTGCTGTTCCGATTTTCAGGACACGGCATCTAAGTAGGCGACAAACACGGAACATGAAGTGAAAATCAATGTTCCAAACAGTGGCTTTTGTATATGTGAGGGACAAGTTTTTTGAACATTTACCAATGTACTACACTTCTGGTCATGAGGGACCCGAGATATTCAACAGATTAAGTGACCATTGTACTTTCCAACAGTATTTGCACAGCAGTTATGGCAGGTATGTATTCAAACTCTGGGTGGTCTGCGATTCTGGTGAATACACAGATTTATATATAGAAGGAAGCCGGTGATGAATCTGGGCAGAACTGAAACTTTGGATGATTCTTGATCATAGCGGAAGGTCTCAGTGAAGAAAACAATGATCCATCCAGTACCCTCATCCACAGCAGCAGTGATGGAAATATCGACAATCTAGCCACGGGCATTTCAACCTACATTCGTAGGCGGTAAACAGATAACCGGTCCTTGGTATTGTTTTACGGTATACTAGACTTTTGATATGCTTCAACCTGGTTTTATGGACGGGAGCAAGGGGAAAATAGAATGTTGGATAAAGATACAAAGTGAGAGTATTCATCAAAAAGTGGGCAACCCATCTGGTATCCCCAGCCTTTACAAAAGAATCAGTTCGCTAAGACCTTGTTTTACTGAAGGTTAATTAATATTTGATACTATGCTGAGACCCTCACCCCATATATTGAACCTGTAACGTAATGGAAAGTTTCGTCAGAACCGCTCTCCAAAAACATACTGTAAGACAAATTAACCATGGTCTGACTATAAGAAGAAATATGTTTGTAGATCACATCATAAAATGCTGTCACTTCTGGTTACACAACGCCTGTCGGTACTGATCATTTGCGCAGAGTGCACAAGTGTTTGCCGTAACTGTAGTACTCGTAGTGCAATACATGAACGGCGTGATGACATTTTGGGGTTTTGAAGTTACAGCCATCGTTGACAAGCCACGTGACGGCCAGCCTAGATTACTCTGGAAAACCTGAACAAAACTTTGGGATTGAAAACACACCGGTTGTGTTCGTACCACCTGCATAATATTTGCATTATGATAACCAGATCTTTCCTATGATAGGTCAACTAAACGTCGTGATGGACACCGGTCCTAATTTCATACACTACTGTCTACTTTGCCTGTGACCACTGATTCGCTGTGTAGATAAGCCAATCATTACGGATATGCTTTTGACAGTAAATCCAGAATGATTTAATTGAACCCTGTTTTCAGAAAGGGTAAACGGCCGGTGCAAAAACAAAGCGATCCATCATACTTGAAACTTCCGCCTCCTGGACCATGTGTAGTTTATTCTAAAAATACATTAACAGACTCGAGTGAAGCGCGATCGATAGACATAACCTTATCAATAAACTTTCGCTTAGGTGAAATAGATTAAAGTTTTGTGCAGTAATGGAAAATGGTTTACTCAGCCACCCGGTCGTAATTTTGTTGCGATGAACTGGCTAATAAGTACACCTTACAGACAGAAAGTACAGACAATTTTGCACAAGCACACAAACTATCATTGGAATGTAACCAATCGATAAAGTGGACAGAGGGGCCACACAACAATAGTAGGTCTCACAAATTTTGAGCAACTGTTTGTTACAGTTGACCCTTAGAACAAAACTGTGTAAAACAAATGAACTGAATGCAACCTGCGCGAGGAAAAAAATAGTTTTACCCTCTAACAGGAAGACAGACCGTGAGTGACTGCTGATCAGAAATGTCATGCAAAGACTCAATTAACAGTGATTTTCAATAAATTAGACAGATTACAAGACAAGCGATCTATACTCAAAAACCATCTAAAATCTGATCAGCTGATTTCGAGAATAACAGAAAACTACAAAGCAGAACTTTCGCATAAATCTACCGGGGCGTTATTATTCTGAGACAACGCACTCACTCACAGTTAACGGCTAATTTGTTAATGTGGTGTACTACAAACCGGCATGCTTAGTTTGGAATCAGCGTGGCAATAACCTCCGATCAGTTTGAGGAATTGTTATCACCAAACTGGGCACTCAATTGTGTCGCATACTCGGTTTAGACGATGGATCTGTCCATCGTAGACGCATCGATCATTCTGTGTATAATTTATCTGTTTCCATTCCTGTTTTGCCTATTACTAATACTGATGTCTATGAGTCTATTCCGGATTCAAGTCCTTCGGTTGAAGATGCTGTTGAGAACGAACAACCACAGTTACGACTATCTGAACGCCTTAGGAATAAACAACACAGAAACTATAGCAATCCGGACTCTCATTTAAACTGTGATGGATGTGATGATTGTTACTAAACCTATTTCTCATTACTGCTGTTTTATTACATTATTGATAATAAGCTGTACAATTGCGCGTTCGAGAGATAACTACTTGATTTGCTTAGTTCGGGTGTTATCAGTACTGCGTCGAAACTAGCTCTAGGGATGAGTTGGGCTAACTACTTCATATATGTATTTCTGGAACCATAACAGTTTACTAGGTTTACTGTCATCTGTAAACACATTTTCCTAAATGGAATCGCGAAAATCGTGCTGCTGGTTTAAAAGTGTTACCTAATAATTCAGTTCAAATTATTCTTAAGAACCCTGTTTCCAGCTTACGTTCTAAAGATTGAAACTTGAATTTTGTACAAAGATTGCATAAGAGAAACTGTCAATTACCGTACGATATTATTCACACTATCTATTTTGATTAATCGGTATACTCCACAATAGTGTGGTTGGCAGAATTTACCAGGAATACAGAAGGCAGATCAGAATACTGACAGATCATAGTAAGCAATCTCATAAATTCTAAAATATTTTAGTAGTTTACCAAATATACATCTATTCTCAGAAGAAGTACTACGATTTAGTGGCGATGCGACTTTTGTATGACCAACACTGACGACGTTTTGAAGCAAACAAAGCATGCAGAAAGTCGTTTACAAAGACGTTGTTGAAGAACGTGTGGAAGTGATCCTTCAACCAATCACTCTAAAAACTAAGTTTTTACGATGTTCTGTGAGTTTAGATAGCGATAGCGCGAAATGCAGGTCAGGGAGTTATCACATGGTCCCTTAAAGATTTCAACTATGTATTTCGGTTGATACTGCTCTTAAGTAGATTAATAGTAGTTAGCCATAATTCAAGTGGACTAATCGAAGTACGTTGGCCAAGGCAATGCGTGTATTGACCTGGCGTTGTTGCAAACTGTTAGCAGGTTCCCTATATAATTAGACCGGACAACATAACATGCGTAAGTATGAATATCTGGCTTGGAGAATAGTTCTTGGCCAATATATCCGTCTTCGCACTCTTGAGTTAGACTGGAAGATGGTTAGAGACCTGTTCCCAAAAGCTCTCGGATTTATCTATAAATCAGATATTTAGCGTCCGTATTCAAAGGTTTATTGGCAAATTTACTAAGTAAACTGAAACAGAGGTTTATTTCCTTAGCAAAAGCTTAATGTTTATGGATCTTTTTTCTTCGGAGGCTGTATAGCTACTTATTAGTTTCTGGTTGTAACCACTCCGTATGGATCATTCTAGTTACCAACCTCAGGACAAATGATGGTAATGACAGTAATTACTATGACGTCCGGTAGCCGTGACCGACACGAACGAGCGAGAGTTTAGTTTGGATGTTCTGACTCCATCCAGGAGGTTTTATGATGTGATATTGGTTACCTGCCCCAAGCAAACAGAGAAGGATGCTTAAGCAACCTTGTGTTTTGGGATTCTATTAACTGAAAGGATCTACTTAGTCAATTTCGTCTACTACTGGAGAGGTTCCACGCATGCTAGGGTGGACTGCCTTAATCTCATATATATGTGATTTCACTTATTGTGACTGGTTTTTGTCCCAGATGCATGTGAACCGGTGGTGAGCACTTACCCAGTACATAAGGTGAACTATTTACGCGGTAGTTCGAGTTTTAAATGAGGATCTGCATGTATCTCGTATAATTTGACTCACATTTTTTGTTTGGAGGACCATAAAGTACCCTTAAGTTATGGTTGATGATAGTTCACAATTTTCTTCCATTTTTTTACACCCTATTTGACAAACGTGTTAGCGTTTGCATCTCCCGTGAATAAAAATGAAATCACAACAGCTTACTCATATACTTTTGTCTCGCAGTAGCCCAAATTCGTCAATTTAAGTTTATTTTATGTTACATTATTATCAATTCTCTTCAGAACCAAACTCACATTACCGGCGTTCATTACGGTAGAAAATTATAAAACATGTTGTTGCCAGCATACAGTTAGTGTGGAACACTGGTATTTAGGTTAATGGCTTATGGAATTTGTAATTTTAGGTAAACTGGGTGACAGACAGTTTTATTTTGCAAACATAATATCCTGGTCGTCAGCGTTCACTGTGCTACAGTAACCAACATTAAAGAGGTGAACACCGTATTAAAGCTCTGTTCACCATTAGCCAGATAACGGTGTCAATTTTATGTACAACAAACTGGAGATCATGTGGTTTCAAGATAATACCAAACTAGTGTTGAGCTTGATTTGAACTTTAGTTCGAAATCCACTTTAGTTCACGAGATTCTGGTTATCAGTCGGTTCTGCGTAGTGCGACTAGAGGGTTCTACTCGACTCACGAGATCAGTGTTTGTTCGTCACTGCAGCGTACACCGCTACAGATTGTAGCTCGGACGTAGCCAACTATAAAATCTATCAGCAACTAATGGACTTTTAACATACAATACGCTATTGAATTTGACGTTTGCAGCTGTAAACCTGATTGTACATTGCGCAGATCGACAGCACGTGACTGTGAAATAACTCTCCCTAATTGTCGTGCATGCCCTTAGACCCTTCAGTGAGCAGCGCAAATCATGGGTGCAAAAAAAGGAAGTTTGTTTCACCGATCCTACGCAAAAGTTGTCTTCAACCAGCAATTCTATTTAGCATCAGAACACACTGGTAAGGCATCCTTTTCCCCTATGTGGATTCCTACCATTATGCAGATGACGGAGTATTTAACCTCAAAGAATCAGCGGTTGATGGTTGTAGTGGACACGCCCTTGTCAGACTCAACTTTTGTTCGCAGCTTCGAAAATCTCAGTAGGATCGTAGGATCCACAATTATCCCTCTATTGATTTCACTATGTTTCACCTCTTAAACGATTGATTTACTAAAGCTACCACGATGTTGCGTTTCATGACTGATAGCGTTAGCATGAAGCCAAATATTAGCATCCTAGCAATTGAAGTAGTAAATCCTGCACATAATGCTCTTATCCTTGCGCCGGCTAGATAGTTGAATGATACCCATAAGGATTTCACCCGTGATACGAGAACCTCTTTCGAAATAAGTCGCATCGACCAGCTGGGTTTCACGAGTAGGCTGATCGAATACTTGTCCAAACCACGTCTCTCACTTACCGTCGTTTGATTGGAAATTCCATTGGCTATCACCTGTGACGTGACAGACTATGCCTAACACTTTGAACCTACCTCGTTACTCCATTATCGAGCTGCTTTCCCTGTGGTCCCAAATTAACCCTGCTCTGTGTCTCTTACTTCCTCCCATTAAGCATCGAACGAGAACGGTCAGTAGGTGTGGCACAGAGAGAAAATCAGTCAAATATTGTATCCAAATATAGTCAGAGTTATGTCTAAGTACAGTTGTCCTCCCTAATCGCCGTACTTTCCATTGATCCAGGATCATCCTGAACAAAGCTGATGTGACAGTCCGAAAGGTAAGCAGAACGACTGTGTACCTCAAATCCGACCCGTGTGTGTTTACTGGTTACATTGGCGCGTTGCACAACTCCCCTTTTCGTTGAATACCATCCCCAATATCTCAAGTATGTTTAGGTTGTTAGAAACCCTGACCTCCAGCCCAAATTCGGGGGTGTCCGATTGTGGTTCACAAATTGTAGGCTGCGCTTATGCCTTTACTAGGTTAAAGTGAAGCAGCATCGGCTTTCTATTAGCTCCTGCCTGTCCCCTCTTCTCACAGATTGCCTCCGACAGTATTCGATCTACGATATGCGGTACTTTTCATTGTTTGTGTGTCTCCGCTGTGATAATCGTGTTCAGAACTGAGTTGTTTAGTTACAATCTTTCGCTAACCATCAGAAGAGTGCCAACTACTTTCTTATTGTAACAGTCCTTCTGATGCTTATGAGATGTTTACAGATGTGCTCGGGCCGACTGATGAGCCCGCTAAAGTGTATAGGTTGCTGTGGCTGAAAATTGTAGTTACTGAGTAACTGGCAGCCGGGGATCTGAGGGTAATCTCATTTCTCATCCGGTCCACAAAATATGTGGAGTTTGATTAGTCGACGTGTGAATTTAGCTACGGTATGCTAACAGACGCTTTGGTATGCCGAATCCTATCCGACAATATTCTCGTCCGTAAGAGCCTCAAGGTGACTCTTGGGGGATTGGTTCTTTCTTTCTACCTGTCCGTTGCCCTGTGGGTGGTAATCTGTAGCTCGCGTTTTATATACACTTAGTAGCTCATAAACTTTACGAACCGAGAAACTTCCGAAACATCAACCGTGATACGAATATAGTTAACCAAAGGCTACCCAAAAGCACACCAAATGGTCGGCGATGACCGTTACTATCGGCTTAGTATCCACCTGTGCAAGCGAGTCTGCATCGTACAATTTAGTGAAGATGTACTGATTATTTCGGGGTGTTTCAGAGAGCAGCCGTACATTATCCACGCCAACTAACTCAGAGTGTCCCGTAGTCACAACAGTCGACGTCCCACAATGGATTTCTTGAGGGTACCACGTTTTTCGCACGTTTGGCACAACAACCTGACATATATGCACTGATGCGGCCACTAAACTCGTTGTCGTCCGGGCGACTTGAATCTGCTTATCTCTGTATGGCCGAACACGTGATGCAAGTTTGGTAAAACCTCGCATAGCGTGGACTGGAAGATTAAAATCTTCTTCTTATAAACAGGTACATATTGAATAAACATTACTCCTTCCACCATCTTTAGCTGTTCCCACAGCACCTGAAGGCAGCAAGATTCGTAGCTTTCTGTCCCCCATTTCATTGCTTGTTGATTTGTCCCCACTATTTCAATATCTTTCGCGAGTAACTGCGGTCTCAGGATCGGATGTTTGAGCCCGCTGCCAACAGTCATATTCTGCACTCTGTCAATTGATCAATGATACGTGCTGCTTAGTACGGGACAGACAGTCGCCATGATTGCGCGCGGGGCGTCTCGACAGTGCGTCAGCATTGGAGTGCCGTTTAACCGATCGGTGTTGTCAAACAAAACCAGGAGCCTGCATAGATGCCGATGGACGGCACCCCGCATCTTCCGTTGCAAGGCACATAATACAAACAGGACACAGAAACAGAGCTTCTGACGCGTTCTCGGTGATTTTTCGGAGCAACCGGAAGCGTATACTCCAGTTTGCTGAGGCTTTGGCCATCAAACATCACAGCCCCCTCTGTGTGTTCAAAAACAATTTGTGTTGACACTGCGGCTACCCTGGTAGTCAGTATTCTCACAATTTTCATTTTTCATTTTTGGTGTCTGTCCGTTTAATCCCTTAAGCCATGACTTCCGCTCTGTGGAATTTTGACTCGTTTAAAATTAGTTACATGTCCATGTGTGATCAGAACGTACGAAATGTTACTCCAGAGCACATAACATAAATTGCGTCTTCTCATTGTTTTATTCAAGTTCATCAAGGGAACAAACTGTTTCAACAGCCATATTCCTTTAAAATCTCCTGCCAACAGGCTAAAAGTTCCTCGGGGATTTTGAAGTTTTGTTACGGTCCGTGCACATGATGAAACTTTTGATCAGAAGATGGTGCCGGAAATGTCGCACAAAAGATATGAGCATTTCTCTTCTTCTTACAGTAACTCAAACACCGACTACTGCTGTCTACCATTTTAGCCTACTTGTGAGAAAACTGCTGCAGTTGCGCTATCACTTGCACCAGTGTACAACACAAATTCCCAAACATTTTGCGGCAGATATGGAAAATCTAGTACTGGTGCCGTGCACACTGCTTCCGCAGTGCTTGAAGGCATGTTTCGCACTCCTCCGTCTTGAATGCTTTGTAGTAGTTCGGTTATGGGGTTGGAATTTAAGGCAAAATTCGTGATGAAACAACGATAATAGGATGCAGGCCCGAGGAAGCTCCTCACCACGTTTGCTGCTTTCGATGTGGGCCATGGTAAGATTTGTTCCTTCTTTTTTGGGTCGGTACGAATATCCGACTCAGAAATGATATGATACCAGAGATGTTGCTTTGCTGAGAATAAAATGGCACTTTTGGGGCCTCAGTTTCAAACAAACTTCGGCCAGGCGGTTTAACACAGCTCCAAATTGCGCGTGTGCTCTTGTTCGGACCTTCCGTTGATTAGGATGTCATCCAGATACAATAAGCATGTTCAGGGAATCAGGTCATGTAGTGCTCCTTGCATTAAGTGTTAGAGTGTTGCCAGAGCGGCTGGATCTCTTGTTGTCCAGAATGTACGAAGATGACCGCCTTAACTCAGTCGTCCTCTTCAAACTCCACTTGCCAATAACCCGATCCCAGATCTAGCATGCTGAAATGCGTGGCTCTACCAAGTGAATCAAAGGGGTAGTCAATCCTTGGCAGTAGGAATACGTCTTTCTTGTCATTCGGTTGAGCGTCCTATGGTCAACGCATAACGGTAGGTCACTGCCTTTCCTTTTTATCATAACTATTGGGACAGCCTATAGGAAATTCGAGGGACGAATCATGTTGCTGTGTAACGTGTCATCGACCATCTCACAGACCTCATCTTGGAGATGTGCAGGGATCCTACATGGAGGTATCCTGATTGGTGGCAAACCTACCTTGTTGATTCCATACCTCAAAAGGTTTATGAGACCTGGTTTTACTCCCTCCCAAACAAACACATACGATCGACTTTTAATTGTTGAATTCAAATGTTCAACGCTGCTTGAGGTAATAGGTGCTTCATTCAATCGGATCATCCGCCGATTTTGTGATTCACGTCGACGGGGGTCATAGTAACACGGTGGGAGGAATCGGTCGCTGATTGGGCTTTGGAAAAATGCATCAAATGAGCTATACCGGACAGGCTTCTCAGTCAACGCCTGTTCGAGTCGAACGCATACTTGAGACGACCCAACGAATCCGTCCCAACCACAACACAGGAAGGGACGAACCACAAAACTGCTCTGCGTGACGTTCGGCTATTATAACCGGTGTAATTATTCTACCCTCCGTCGGCATTTGGTCACCACTGACTGTAAAATTGCGCTGACAACAGGGTTTCGGTCTGTAACCCAAGAATCCGTTTACCGTACGTGCAATGATTACGTTCAATGATGCCCCGGTGTCTAGTAGACCTACGAATGTTACCCCACATATCATTGTCTGCACGGTAAGCTCTGCTAGTGATTGAAAACAGTGGGCGAGGGAAGGCACATAAACACGATCACCAGACTCACCTCCTCTAGCTTGGCTTCTAGAAGCCCAGTCGTTGGTTTCGCGGGCTTGACAGTTTTTCCCGAATCCGGGGATGCGAGGTCTGCGTGATCCGTTGGACCACGGTTGTCCTTCGCAGCCTCTGGACCACAACCGACTAAGCCCCTGATGTAAAGAGCCGTTCCTGCAACTGGCCGTTCGTATCGCGATGCAGTGCTGTGCTAGTCGGCTGGGAGCTGCATCTACCTTCTCGAGGTTCTCGGCCGACTGCAAGGCGGTACCTAAACCGCCGGACGGGTGGAGCAGGAATTCTTTTTTTGTATCTACTGGCAAGACTCCATCTACCAAATGTTCAAGGATTCGCTTCTCTAGTTTTTCAGGAGACTCTTTCTCGTAGCCTCGCTTATTTGGGTATTATAATTTGGAAACAAGCAACCGAGTGGTTTTCCCCTCGAGCAGTCTACGAGCGTTGAACTGTTGTCGACAAACTGTCGAGTGCAAGAGGACATCCAGTAGGCGCTGCGTTCCTGTGAACATTCTGTCTGAAACAGAGGTGCCCAGGATTTTGACTTGGATGACAATATTTAAAACCTTTCTGCATAGCAAGTTCAGGATTAGGTTGGCATTGGATCCCGGCTAGAAGTTCCGGAGATCAACCTGATTTTCACACCGGAGATAGTGTCTACCTATGGCACATCTATCGGGTTATGTAGACAACACTTACACTGCCGAGGTTGTGGGTTTTGTGGACAGCCTGTCTAAGAGGTTAGTCAGTATCTACATGATGTGGCCAAACTCTCCGGAGTTGGTTGATGTAGGACGGTGTGGAACTTCTTCAGATTTTGAAATTTTGAATCCTGGTACCATCGCCACTTTGTAACACATAGTCAGAAAAACAGGCAGAGATCACCCAATAATTAGAAATATAGGAATGATCAAAAGAAGGTAAGGATACAGGGATACGACAAAGTTATGCTTAAATGCAATTGTCCTCTCTGATCGCCCGACTGTTCATCGATACAGGATCATCGCGCACAACGTTGATTTGATGGTCCGAAAAGTGAGCAGAACGATTGTGCACGAACTACCACTTCAAACTCGACCCATGCATGTTTACTGGTTTTGATCGCGCTTCAGATAGTTCAAAATCGCCGTGGATGAATACCCTCGGATGAACCTTCCCTTGTGACTGGCGGCTTTTCCGAGGACTGGCTTGTAGTTCGTTGACTAATCATTTGTAAGGTCTGAGAGTAGGTACAAGAAACCGGACGTTTAGAGCAACAGAGATGAAATGCTTAAGGTTAAACCGGAAATATACTTTAATAAAGTATAGTGATATTGGCTTGTTGCTTCTGCTTTTAGTTCAGCATGATAAATTACCTGTTTCTGCTTCAGCAGTCTTCTCAACCTGCGTTTGCTCCCATCCTCATTGATGACACTTTGAAGATGAGGAAAACGTTTACTTACCCAGGTAATCATATCGGCTATGATGGCTTTTCTGATAAGATCGGTAGTTGCATATCCAAAGTCCGGATTAACGTTAAAATTTTCCATCACCAGTGATACCTACCTGACATCAGTATTTTGCTAAGTGGTAAAACGTACAACGCCTCAGAAAAAGCAATCTTTCTGTAGAATTTGGAGACCTGTTTAGATCTTGTGAGATGGTGCTCAAAATCTGTTCGTTCTCGACCACCGATCTCTGTAGCACTGCATGGGTGCAATGACAGCACTATATACATAAAATTGTAGTCCTCAGATTGTTTGTAGCATAGTCCAGTCTAACACATCAGTAAACAAGTTCAACTGTTTACACATACCCCAATGACTTGGGTTCTCTTTGTCAGATTCAGTCTCCACACACTGCTTTCAACCAGGTTAGTCATTGTTGAGTCAGATTATTAATGTTTATTGTGAACCGAACTGGCACAAACAGGACGGCCAATGTTAATTTAGCGGTTCGCAACTGACGGATTTTCTTGAAACCAGATAATGGGGACTGTTTTTCTGTTTCATATAAGAGCTTCTGAATAGCGTTGCAGACGAAAGAATCGAATAAATATGGTTCATTTTACACCAATCCGGTTCATAGCAACTTTCGACTTTGTCCTATTAAGGTATATACAGGCCTGTTTGTTTACTTGCTGAGAAAGTGCGTTCCAGATGTTTTCAATCAGGTTTAGATAAAAAAATTTAGGTTGATAATACCAACATTTGTAAACAGATACGTCGAAGCCCCATCATTGTATCGTATAACATATGAAATGGATGCTGTCTTGCTGAAACTTTTCCGCCGTTAACATAAAAATGCGCTCTACAATATACTGACAAAAGAATTGGAATGTGCTTGGCATACATCGTAGTCAACTCACTCATATCTATAAATGTGAGTGACCCTGAAACAATAGTTGCCTAAATAGTGCAGCAGAATCTGCACGCATCAAGTCTGTCCGCCGCATGACCTGCTGGCGGTCGGCCGGGCTGTCAAAGACAGCCACGTGCGCCTTCTTCGCAGCGGCTTACTCTACCTTCGCTGCGTCCAGCGCCGCCTTCGATCTTCCCTTCACCAACGTCCGCAGGGCAGCCAGCTTCCCACGGTTAGTCTTGACTCAGACAACTTCGGTCATGTCCTCGAAGTCCTCCAGGAACGTCCAGATGTCTCCATCTTCGAACAGCTGCGGCCAGGGTATCTTCATCCTCGAGGTCGTCACGGCGCCAGTTGTTGCTTGGCCTGAGACATGCATTCACAAACATCGGGTGACAGTACGTTGACATTCGCCTTGGTGAAACTTCTGCCATGACGCGCACACAGTATTCCGATAGTCTCTTCTTGTCCGTCATCTTCCTGGAGTTCGGAGCTTGCTCTTTTGTTCCTGAATGTCACCTGTGGGAAACGTACTACTTGTGAGTAGTATGCTACTCACAATGAAACTGCCTGTCATAAAACAGTGGTCTTGGTTTCGTGCCACAGTGCGTTCCTTCCGTGATCAAAGTACTGCTCGCAGTGTCCCGTTTTGGGCTTTTTCGTTTCGAGGGTCGTAACTCGTTTTTTAGATGAATGTCATAAATTTTGAAATTCATCCGTTCGTTTCGCCATCACACAGTGCTGTACTACAGAGATGATGGAAGACATGCAAAATTTAAACATTAAACTAAACATGGGAGATCATCATACAAGAAAAGATAATGGAACTAACGTTGTTAACATTATAACTTAATTCCACGCCCGAAGCCGATAATACGAATGTCATACGCTCTGTCTACAACGTTCCATCACGTCACCCCAAATCGGCCCAACAGTTCAATTTGGTTACAGCCTGACCAAACGTCAGTCAGTTACACAGTCCTGTATTTTGTCACAAAAGAGCTTCCTGTGTAGTTTTTGACTTCTGTGATCACGATTAGAGGATCTTCGTCACATGTTTGGACACCTCGCACACAGTAAGTGCGCAGAACACGCACAAACTGCCCAGTGGCTCAAACATGAGTGAATAAATGTTTAAGCACATGTGCAGAACACCACTAACTCTGTTTTTGTTCCTCAAACGTATGTACTTGATAACTTTTTTAATCGTATTGACCTATAAAAATGTGAGTAAAAATGGATTCACACACGCTGTGTTCAAGAATTTCAACTATGTACTGCCGGATCACTCCCATTAAACAGTTCAGTCCTAGATTCCTCGCCCTGTCTACTACCATGAAGACAATACGTCATCACATATTCTTTTGTTGACATAACCTGTACTCAGAGAGACTGTTGTACGGTTGGCGTCGTGAGTACGCGTCATACCAGCAGGATGGGTATTACGTAAAAGTGTTTTAACAGGCACCAAATCTGACACTGGGTCAACATATTGACAACTATGGAAGTGCATAGCACTAATTTTTAAATCAATGCTCGTCACTACTTATAGAATACAAAGATCTTCCATCACAGTGTACTTCTTGTGTCATTGTTGCGGTGTTTTGGTATTGCAAACCAGTCGTAGCTTGAATAGCTCCCGACGGGGTCATGCTTTTGATGTACTTTCTTACCGTAATACAGTTTGAACGTACAAGGGGTACTTACTGATATGTGAAAAAATGGTACCAAGTCAAAAATGAGCCTAGATGGTCCGTACTTGGCTAAGCAACAGTGCATAAAAAGGCGTGACCTTATTTCAGCGTCAGCCTTAGCACCATTGGGACGGCGGACGTTATCGACCGTGACAGGAAGGCAATATTTGAAGCTGGAGACAACTGCACAAGAGGAATATGAAGACAGTGTAATTCTACGGTTTCTGAACGACCGATTAGGACAGAGGGTGTAAATCATATTTCAGATATTCGGACAGAGAACGTCAGTGCCGTGCTCATTAGTGCCATAATTCGATACTGAAACCAGGACAGTGGTCTATACAATTCACTCCTAGGTAAAACAAATTGATTAAATCTTGGAAATCCAAACTTTATGTATGGAGCAGCGGCTTTTGATTGTGTGACAGTACCATTATTTATCATTAACGGCGTCGAAGTGGACTACTTTTATTTCACAGCTGAGACCATTTCAAAATCAAACCGGAATCCTTAAATGCTTGAAAGCCAAGTCTGATTTCCACGTATTTTGTAGTCAGTCCACTCTTACACAAATCACAAATAAGCTCATTCAACATCAACCAGCCAACCATGAGAGCAAAAGAAAGTGCACTGTATTAACTCAGCGGATGAACTTAATGTTCGCCTGAATCCACATTCTTACGGTCAAATAGCAGGCGATCTTCGTTAGTTCCGGTTGAACACTACTCACATCTGACTTAAGCTTTCCTACTCTTAAACTTTTCAGGTAAACTCTACCGAAGGTAAGCCATATTGTTGAGTTTCGTTCTTGTTGGAGAACATCATTAGTGCACATTCTTGTCACATCCAGAACTTGAACTCCGGACACGCGTTTAATTAGGCGATCGAGCTGATCACCGCGTAATTGGCCTCACCCTAGACACAACCGATTTATTATATACAATCGTCACCGACTGCACTGACGTCGCCGTCAAGGACGCATTTTACTGGGACCTGACCGCTCTCCTTCGCTTGACACGTGGATCTGATACAGTCGTTCTGGCCGGGGATATGAATGCTCAGATCGGTCGCCTTAGTGAAGCAGGTTTGCGATAGCGTCACATCGCTCAGATAATGGCGGGCGGTTTTTGCAGCTGTGTGCTGAGCCTTACCACTTGTAAAACATAAGTAACAAACCAGTTTAAAAAGCTACCTCAGTGGCACTCCGAAGATTCTAATAGCTGCTGGACTCAAATCTTACAGGCTATTCAGAAAGCATGTACTGTAAAATGCGGCACAGGGATACATGGGCTAAACAAACAATGCGTTTCAGAGAAATCCCTGGAGGAAGAAGGAAGGTTCCTCCTCGTGGTTCACATAACAAGTCCAGAAAAGATATCTGTAGGAAACTGAAACTTAGTCTAAAGGTTGACTGTGAGGCTCGGGTAGTGGAAAACGTTAAATAAATGGAAACCGTTTTTGCTTCAGGGAACACCGACAAACTATTTAAACTGATGCGTGCCACAGATCCCAGGCGACCGTCTGTCAGTGAAGCTATCGGCAAAACAGATGGCATACCAATCTATAACAAATCCAGAAGGTAACAACGTTGGGTGGAACAATTTGATGGTCAATTTAGCTGGCCTATCGCTTCTGCCGTGTTGTTGCCACAAACTGGTGATGTAACACCCTAGTCAGTAGATTTGGAACCACTCACTGAGACTGAGGTTTGCAATTGCCTTTCAGCTCTCAAACGTAATATGGTGTTGGTCCGGATGATATCGTGTTAGCAGTTTTCAGAAAAGGTGGGGAGGCATTAGTAGGGGCCGTGATTCAGTTGTTTCAATTTATGTGGATGACGCAGACCATCCCTCCGTGCTGGAGTCACGCGATAATAGTTCCCATTTTCAAGAAAGGAGCCCGGAGCTGTTGCGAAAACCATAGGGGATTAGTTTGACCCCAGTCATTTCAAACGTTTTGGCATCCATTAAACGTTATCGACTAACTGCAGCTCGCGAGGTAAACACTGGAGAAGAACGGGTAGGGTTTTGCCCTGGTTGGGGATATATAGATCACACTTTTACTCTTCGTCAACTTCTGGAGCAGCGTCACGTGTACTGCAGGCCAGCAGTCGCCGTATTCCTCGACCATAAAGGTGCGCTCGATTCGGTGGATCGATCTACACTTTTGGAGTCGCTGAAACGCAAGGGTGTACCGACCAGGTATGTGAACATACTGTCAGTGCTTTACTCCCATACTTCGGCTCAGGTTAGGGTATACGGTGAACCGTCTGACAGTTTCAACACCAGGAGCGGCGTTCGTCAAGGCTGTCCCCTTTAATCATTATTGCTCAATTTCATCATGGACGAAATAATGGAGGATTGTCTCCGGCAGTCACAAGATGCTGATATGGACCTCTTACCTGGTGGAAGGCTGACTGATCTTGATTATGCTGACGATAAGGTGTTGCTGTTTGACAATTTTCAGGTGGCGCAAGCAACGCTAAATGCAATTTCACGTTCTG
This sequence comes from Paragonimus skrjabini miyazakii, assembly GCA_014338405.1. Classification (NCBI taxonomy): domain Eukaryota; kingdom Metazoa; phylum Platyhelminthes; class Trematoda; order Plagiorchiida; family Troglotrematidae; genus Paragonimus; species Paragonimus skrjabini miyazakii. The sequence continues at coordinate 110,308 of JTDE01001625.1, read as the reverse complement.
CTAAGTATTTCGGAATGCGCTTTGCAGCCTCGAAATGCAAAGTGCTTCTGCAAGCTTGTTGTGATTACGTAGATTTAATATTAGATAATGAAGCCATGTCGATTGTTGACCGGTTTGTATATTTGGGAAGCTGCATCAGCGGCGGTAGCGGAGGTGTTGGGAATGAAATAGAAACATGTATTTCCAAGGCTAGAGCGGTGTTTACTAATCTGAGACACTTATGGCGACAAAGATGTATCTCTCTTAAGCTTAAGGGTCGCGTATATCAGACTACAGTGAAGGCCGTATTACTTTACGGCAGCGAAACATGGTCACTCAGGGT
>JTDE01001625.1:84646-99059 GCA_014338405.1 Paragonimus skrjabini miyazakii | reverse complement strand
TACGTCAACGATGTGGAGTACTCAGCTGATTAACCGTTCGTCCGAGAGGGGTGGCTATTTCTGACCTCCGTCACCGAAGTTCGCTCTCTATATAATTAGCCATGTATGTATCCTTCGGACGATTATGCGTGGAAGTGATGCGTCAGGCGATTAATTGTCGGTTAACTTGAATAAGCACGATGCTTAGTCCACCTGTGACAAATGTAAAAACTGTATGCATGTATTTCGTTTCTGACAAACATAAGTGCTGAACAGTTGCGCAAAATATCGTGTACCTATGTTGGCTACCGCCTGAAATGACAACAGTGAACAAATACACAGCTGAAGTAAGATTAGAAAAGCGATCAGACTCAACATTAAACGATTCTTCGAAGGATCTTATCACTGGTTCTCTTACATGCAAGCTAAATAAACTCTCATAACTGAGAAGTTTCAAAGTTTTGGTGCTGTGGCATGACCGAACTTCCTACTTATGCCGTTGGTCATGTTGCATTGTATCGTGTGCATATAGGGAACGGTCAAGTGTGTCAGAGAGTACAAAGTGTTTCAATGGTCTAATTAGTGTCCGTGAACCCCAGAAGTATAATCATCACATTAGCTATCTAACTTCGAACTGATTAGTGGGGTATCGAAAATGAACAGCGGAATGATCACTCAGAAACATAGAACGGTTCGATGTTAATGTGAACAGGAATGTGTTGGACCTTGGTAGGTCAACTGCCCTTGGTTGAACCAAAATACCTCGTTTGTGTTAAAGGGTGTGAACAACTGATTTTGAGGATAAAAGATGGTAATAAAAAATATGCAGTTTTGATTTTTGGCTCTTTCGATCGTTCTTGTTAAATTTAAGGCAGTATGACAATCTCCAGGTCGGGCATGATCTAGAAGGTCACATGGTAGCAAGCGGCTTGCAATGCAAATAATACATAAACCTCAATCGTTTGCGCTTGTAACAAGCAGACACCCATAGGAGCAAACTGTGAGAAATTGAACAAAATATGCAGAGTTCAGTTAGATGAACCTCACCGAAAGGGTAGGATCCGGTATGTGGCCTAGGAAGATACACCAATGTAACCTACTATCGGAGAAGTCATGTTTAGCTACGCATGTGAGGCTCATGAACACTCTTTCAATTAACCAGCTAGTACGTTTAGGTGTTAGAGCACCTACTAAACCTATCAAAAGGAACAGCAATACACGCTGATTTTATATCCCAAGCAATCTCATAGGTGCTCAGTAGGATCCAGATCTGGCTAAAGCATTGTCCATAAAATGGTACCAGCCTAGAAGTAATTTGAAGATATTAGCTACTCTCTCCTGATGCACATAACCGGATGAGCACATTGTACGAAACAGTTCTTCCAATTCGTTCGCCAAACTTGTGAAATTTTGTGTACATGTCTAAAAGTTGAACGTGGTTTGTCTACCTAAATAACCTAGCTGCATTATCCACTTCGTGAGGGACAGCACTTCATCACTGACATCAGGCATGATTCAGCAATGACGACGTTTGACAGAGGTATAAACCTAGGGTGTCTACTAGTCAGTTGTTGTCGGAATGGTTAAATAAAAAACCGAAAACTGAAACGGCTTGTAGTGCTCAAACTCAAATGTGAAAAGATTGGCTCACGCATTACTTTTAGGTGACCCTTATCAAAAGAACGTTCAAGAAGATAGTGTCAGATTCATCCTCCCAAACTTTTCTACCTATGTTTCAATTTTTTTAGAAATTCCATAATTCAATAGTGTACACTCACATAGCGTAACAAGCCACTACGCTAACTGAGATCAGCACTGTTCAAACAAGGATAGTGATGTGCTTCTGAACGCCACTGGCAAGTCACTTGTTCATTTACGGAAAGAAGCGGCCTAAACATTTAATCCAAGTAGTCGTTGACTGAACAGTACCAGTATGAGGAAAAAAGAATCGAAGTATAAACGAATTTGATTTGAGGGACGGGGACATTATATCGGTCCTGTGTTTACGTATCATCAACATTATGTACTTTCCTGTTCAAAACCTTAAAACTACCACCAAAAGATAGTTGCGAGCTGTAAAACACAGCCAGCTCTGAATTAAACCGTCCCAAACCTATAGGAATGTGTGCACCGATCACGAATAACGATGCTTTCCTGTCGATTCTGATGTGAGTAACGAACAGGCGATCAGACAGGAGATAACATAACCCCCGCTTGTCATCGAAATTCTATACTAACAATAAATAGTCGAAGTCTGGTCTCAAGATTAGATCATTATGTTGAAACAATGATTCCCCCGAATAAATTTGGAGAAAAAAAACGAGTTGTAAAGTGTAACGTGTCTTCCTCAAGTACATTCTGTTTGCTTTTTGTCAGTTACTACAACAAAACTAGTACATGTCACTTACAATGGGCGGATATAGCAACAATGGAGACGAAGATGGTACCTTTGTTAATGGCAAATGAATGACACTCCATATGCAGTGGTATAATGATGTCATTAATAACAATGGTACCGATGTGAAAATTTTAGAAAATACGGGTCAGAAGTTAAACGATGAAAGTTGGTAGTCATAATATCGTAGATACAGAAAATTAGAAAGACAACGGACAACCTGAAATCTTAAAAGTCCCAAGTAGAAGCATAAATTTCGCTTTGATAATAGATGAGAAGCGAACAAAATATCCTTGTGCAAGACATCTTACGCTCTACTACCAAATTTTCTCGGATATATCTTTATTGGTTAACACACTGATTTTCTGGTGCACACGCTCTCTTATACGCAGATCAGAAATGTGTCTAAAGGTCGGTAGTGGCAACCTCTGGTCAGGACAGTTTAAAAATGCGTAAACATTCCTGCAACAATTCAGTGTGCATGTGTAGCATGAAGTAGCGGGGAAATGCCGCAACACGATAGTGACTTGATAACGAGCACGTATGGCCTCTTCAATATTATATATGTATATGTTCAACAAAACTGAGCATACATAACTGTATTAATTCGATGAGAGATTATGGAAAACAATTGTTTATCACCACTGTCATCTACGACTCGAATAGAATTTCCGCCAGATCATATATATATATATATACATATATATATATATATATATACGTATATATATATGAAAATTCGTTCCCTTAATGAACCGGAATAAGACAATGAAAAATTTCAAATCATGATGTTGTTCGTAGTAACATTTCGTACATTCTGATTACAGATGGATATATAACTAATTTTAACCAGGAGACAAAATTCCATAGAACGGAAAACGTGATTAAAAAGGTTAGACAGACAGACAGGAAAATGAGAACAAAAATTATGGGAATGCTGACAATCATGGCAGCCATGACTTCCGCCCTCTGCAACTTTGTCTCGTTGTATGAAATTGGTTAAGTATCCACGTGTGATCAGTGTACAAAAAGTTAGTCCAGAGAATATCACGTACATCGTGTCTACTCATCGTCTCGTTTAGATATACATATATATATTTATTTGTTTAATAACAGATCCTGGTGTAGATTTGAAACGTCACAATAAATCGTTCATTACTCAGTGTGTGCCCTTTTTAAGTAATTCATATATATATATATATATATAACGCCTTACCAGGCGGATTTCCACAATTTGTGTAGCCACGAAAGTCACAACCAACGCAAGCGTTACATATTTACACGACCCGAGTTAGCCCGGATGACAAAAGTCGACGAATGAAAAAACGAATTGTGTCCAATCACAAATGAGGTTTGCAAGGAGAGTCAAAATTGTGACAAATTTCAATGTAACCATCCTGTGAAATCGTTCTCAGTGTTCCGATTAAAATGAATGTAAAAGATGACAGAGAAGAACGAACTAACGGCATTATGTGATATCTCAGCACGTTCAGGAACTCCGACAAAGCAACGATGCCATACCAATTAAAAAATACATTCATTATGTGGTTCATACTTGTCAGCGGGCAGAAGAGATCTTGCAGGCAGAAGCTAAAAATAACCCTGACACATCCATGATGCAGAGGGTTCTACACGTTTCCGATGAGTTTTAAAAAATACAAAATTTAATTCTCCTTATGAAATATAGAAATGCTTTTAAATATATTTCTAAGCTATCATAGAAATTACTTGAAAAGATGTACATGGTTCAGATGAGTTGACAGGCGTTCTTGGTAACTGGTAGATTACAGTTGGTATGAACATATAAGCCTGCGGTTACTACTCACATGCTAGTAGCTTTGAGCCCACGTTATTGTGATTACTCCCGTTTGATAGCGAGAAAGCCGACAGAATCGAACCGCAGATTGCATACTACAACCACGGCAGCAAACATCATTATGTAAACGCTTGAAACCTCGAGAAAGAGTGAATCATACAGATCGGGATCAGCGACTCTCAACAGAGAAGCAATACAAACCCTCAAAGTGGGCTACGCTGATGAAGGCAAAGCGTATGTGGCCGCTAAATCGATTGAATGTCTTATGCACAACAACCTAACTGAAGAGGACAGTAATTTCATACGGAAAGAGCTTGAAATGATTACGCAAAATTTGCTTGTGAACAAAGTCAATAAGACAGTGGCTGTGAAAGAATGGCGAACTATCTTTGAGAATCTGTTTCGAAATTCCTGATTGATTGCATAAGCAAAAGACAGTGGTTATCTCTTAAGATAAGAAACTTTTGTCAGTATGAGCGACTTATGGAGAACAATGACTCACGGTAAATACGCAAAGACACTCATTTTTGCGCACTTACCCGCGACATAAGATTAACCGGATAGGGCGCTGGTTCCAGCATGTAGAATCCTATGGGTATCAACTCGGGTGGATTTTGTTCTTGATCGGCCTCGTGCAATTTTGCCAATGTATCCTTTCTCACTTCATCATGAATTGTAGTCCTGCGGGACCCTTTTGATGGTTTCTGATAGCGTAACTCCGCGTCCAAGATAATTTTATCGGTCTCATTGGCTTGATAGTAGATTTGTGTTTTTATGCGTTTCGGCACGTCAGGGATGATGCCGGCAATTAGTGAAGTTAACAGAATTGCGATTGTCTAAGACAGGGACAACATGAAAAGACAGTATAGGTTCTTGAATAAGAAGTGAGAGACTTCAGGAAATATAGAAACAGTCATAATAAAAAACGAATGGGGCTGTAAACAAATTGATGATATGTGAATCGGAACCCCGCTACCGTAGTGCGCTAGCTGACGAATTTGTCGCTCATGAATGTCAATACAAACAGTGCTCATCTGAAGAAAATATTATCTCTAGTAACTAATGCATGATCTTTCACGTGAAAATTAAAACAACTCCAACGGAAAGTATACTACTTTAAGACAAATTAAATTCGATAGAATATCTTGTCTTACATATTCAAAGTGAAAGTTGCTGACTAACTGGTTGCTAGAATGAAGAAAGAACTAAGAAAGTTATAATAACTCCCAGTATCAGAGTGATTATACGATATAGCGTTTCGACCAAAGGTCACCGGTACAATGGTACACGACAATGAAACGAATCGGTTAATTGTGAAATAGTTGTGTGAACAAACAGAAAGGGCTGAAGCCATCCCAATTAGTTTGGTTGAGTCAAGCGGTACGAACTATTATCTGCAACATCATCTGACTGCTAAATAGGTAGGCAACGGGGTGAATTGCAGCTCCACCACGAGAAAACAATATTACTGACTGTCTATCATGGCGACAGTCTTCAGTTAACTAGTACACCAACCTACGGCACACAGTAGATGTCAATACTGTCCTTCACTAATCATGAATCAGTAGCCTTGACACTGTCTAAATGAAGTCTTAACCACCTACATGGGAACATGTAGCGGCTAATGTATCCATCGCAAATGACTTTGTCCGTGCGAGTGAACATGTGTTTTCATGATTCACGCTGTTGAATAGACAGGGCGCGAGTTCCAGGAACAGAAGCAGAAGCCAGGGTTACCAGACAACAGCGGAAAATGCAGTACAAGTAGAGTAATGAACGAGCATAAGAAGTTACACATATGTTAAACACTGGCATCTTGTCCGTGCCATTTTACTTCACGTAAAAGTTTATGAGTTTTTCCCTTACTAATCAACAACAGTTCAAATCATCAGTTTACGGAAAGATTTACTTATCACATTTCCGAATGAAGCATCCAAACCTAATTGATATTATGTCCATATCACAGTCGATTAGACAGAAGGACAAAAAAAACAGTTTTGAAATAAAGATAAAAAGATTTAATGGCTTCAGTAAGAAAAATAAAAAGTTTACTTAGAATAACGCTTGTTGCCACCTAGTGATTCAGTAACTTCCACAAACTCATCGTCATAGGAATATTGTCCCAGATGATTCGCAAGAGTTTTGTGAGGCTACTTAGGTCCGATAACACCTCTGGTACTTTTACCTCGAGGCCGATATAATCTCGGATAGTTTCAGTGAAGGTTTAGATCTGGTTAATCCTGCAGTCAGGGAAGTTAACAAATACCGTGATGTGACTTAAAATGTCTGATTATTCGGGAGCAGGGAGACCTAGTGGTAGCACTCTTCAAGAACCCATAGTAGATCCCAGTGGCCCAGGGCAACAGATGGGTTCAGAGTATTTCTGTCCAGTATTACCAATCTGCTTCTCACATTAATTCAGACGGCTAATCACACCTGTGTTAACTCTCGAAACAGTGCATATAACCCTAAAACATAAGCGGTCGCCTTACACACAATGCTAAATGGCCCAATCCAGTGTTGCCTCTTTACATATTTCGGTTAAAAGTTGAATATTTCCCGGCATTCGGTAGCTTACGTCCATGTTGTTCAGATGCCGAATGTAAACAAACTTGAAACTAGTATAAACTGTACCATGTCTACCTGGAAATAGGTCAATTCACTATAAATACAATTAACAGAAGTCGATCAACTCTATCGGTTTTCTTGTGAAAACGTCTACACTGTGTTCAATTACTACGCCCGTCGAAAAGTTCGGTCCCAGGTTGATTTCTTTGTTCACGTGTAATGCCTTTGAGATTCGTCATATGGAACATATCCCAACTCAAAAGATTGGCCATCATTGGTGATTACTTGTCGACTGTGACAAACCGACACCAAGTTATCGATCATCGTCAGTCGTCTGGTGTCATGTGAGTGACCTAGAATGGGGTATGTATCATAGGGATACAAAGAATTGATGTCGGCACAAGAAAGCGAATAATCGGGTGTAATAACAGCACATATGGAAGTTGCCTAAACTCAGGGCTCAATTCGGGAGATGAACTTCACGGAACATTTTTATCTGGATTTGTGGGGTTGACCTTACGGTCAGTTACCCTTCAACAGATACAAAGCGTTCGAATTTATTTATGGCTATTAAAAAATCACCAGAACAACACGGGTTAAGAAACTTTTGCGTAATATCGAAGATCAACTAACCTCAAACAGAAACACAAATATGAATTTTACAGCCAGCACGTGATAATAGATCAGAGTTCGAGACATTTCTGTGTCTTCCCATGGAGGTTTCCGGTAGTCATCGTAGCTATACAGAAAGCAGGAAGGGAGGTGGGAGAAATACTCACATAGACAAGACATTTTGCAATGATGCAACATCTCCGAGCATATATAGCCATACGGCTGACAACGTACCGACAATACGGCGAACTCCAATTGCCTGGGAATCTGGAAGAGTTCATATAGGAGAGCGTGAAATTTTTAAACCCCATGGTAGTACTATCTTGACTGTAATGCATCCGGTAGACCCAGCGATCGATGAATTGAGTTGTGAAAGCAATAATGCAGGCCTGGACGAAAAGACCGAGCAGTGGATAATAGATGATTAGATTACATCCGTAGAATTTTAATAACGGATAGCTAGATTGATTATGTACTTCAAAAACAGAGAAGAAGGAACCTACTCAACAACAGAATGCAAAAAAGGATGGTTGCGAAGAAGCAAAAGTTACATATACACGTTTGCATGATATCTAATAAACAGGATGGCAGTTATCAAGGTTTGCAGTTTTGATAAGACAGTACTACAGTCAAAATAAGTAGACTGACCAGCAAATTTCTTAAATACCCTTAACAGTTTAATTTTAAACATTAGTTCCCCAGATACTATCTGAACAGACGAGCTTGAAAGTGGAATGAATGACCAAGTTACTGCGGTCAAGGACAGTGATCAACCTACTAAGCTCATTAGAACAGTTGGACAATCAACGCGTCCTGAACGGATTTTCATCTGTATCATCTCCTTAAGTAACATCAACATCAAGGTTGGCAACGCAGCAGGAGTCGAAATTGGTTGTCAACTGTCATCCAGACACAAGAAAATGAGACAGACGAGAGGAGAACGGGGTGGCATTAAATCTATGAACCCTCGCGATCAAATTCAAACAAAATACCCAGATGAAACAGCCAATGACTTTTGGAAGGAGGGTGTTTCTACATCATCATATCTGTACAAGTGAAATTGTAAGGTTGGTAACGCTGAAACGTCGTTAATTAGCCGTCAGTTGCATTTCTAACATTGTTTGCCAAACTTCTTACATAGACGTTCTCATCCGTTTACCTTTAGTCGACATCTCCATCAAATCAACTGCAATTCAGCTGGCTACGTTAGTGTGGATGTGTAGCGGACAGCTGAGAGCAAACTGTAAGTTAAAACTGTTGTCAAGATACAAAGTTGAGCCATAAGCCAAATTATGCAGCCGGTTGATGTGGCATGAATCACCACTACCGGTAAAGACAACGAACAAGCTGCGTCAACAATCGTGTATGAACTAACGACGGCATACAGACTTCTGAACATAACAACGGCGTTCCGATGGTCACCTATATTAAGACGAACCTACATCCCCTAGATGAGGCAGTGGTTTTCATTGATAAACACACACTGACAAACCCGGCAAACGCATGAAAAGAAAACGATCCGTCGCACTTCTTTGGCAGTAGTGGTATAAAAACAAAAAGAACACGTTGTTGTCGTTTTTAGTGTTCAGCTGAGGTTCCATTGTATAGAACCACTGATGAAAATAATCAAAACGGTGCGTATTCAGTCAGTGTGAAATCAACAATGGTCAGAATGCAGAAATGTTTGTTTGTCTGTTAAACGAAAGTATGTATTACCTACGTAGCGCATCGGTAAACAAGTGTCAACTAGGGTTCTGTAGTTACGCCGACTCCTCTAACCTGTAAACTAAAAATAGCTTGAAGTTCATCTACGCTAGTGCAGTCATGTTCATTTCATTCTGTACAGCACACAAAGTCACTTTAGTCCCCGCTATCTTAACACATGTTCTATAGATTGTGCAACAAGGAAATCAATCCGAAACCATTTTGAAGTTGCTGTGGTTCACTCATGCTACTGGGGATATGAAGGTGAAAAGAATCCTACCATGCAGGTCCTCCAATTTCTCCAACAAAACATTAGGCCAGCCCAAATAGTCCACTGGTTTATAGGTGAGTTCTAAAGAACCCAGTAGCATTGCAGGGAAGGCATGAAGATCGTTCAAACGTTTTTTTTGTCGTCGCCTGAGACCATGAAACGGTTCATAGTGAGATATATGTAAGTATACGAATGAGTACTGTTGATAGCATAACGTGTTTTATGCGGTTCCAGTCGCAGAAAGGTTTCCGCTTCGTAATTCGGACGATCACATGGCCTGCCACTTTCAAGAAATTAGTCAACATCCAGTAATAACAGGGCTTATGCGGATTTGCTGACATTTTTGGATACCCCCAAATGGCGACATTGGATACCAAATCACACTTCATATTCTTGTGGAATCCCATGCAGTTGAGCAAACAGATCAGGCAAGTAACTGGGTTTTTAACCAGGTAAACATGATAACGGGAACATGATAGTTTACCAAGTAAGTATATTGTAGGTTGTTAGAACGGTGGATCAGAAAGTGATCGAACAAGCATACGGGCAAAATAAACATCCCCGACTTGTAAGCAGACAACAGCTCACATGTAATCGTACACGGAAAAACGATCGTGGGCAACACCAAGGCATATGTTCAGTATAAAACCTTCAACGTGCATGTACAAAAAGAACAAGCATTTAACTAATGCGTTCATTAAAATACAGCGAATCTACTCATTATAAATGTAAAAAGTCCAACGTCTTCGGGTGAGCACTCGTACTTTGCGTTACACACAGAACGAAAACGGAATCCGCGATTTCGGTTATTAATATAACAAAGTACATTGGTTAAATTATTTAGTTCCACCATGTGTGACTCTATGCTGCGAAACCGCGGACCATCCTCGTGTGAAGTTTAGGTAGCAAAATAGGGCACCTTGTTTGTTGTATATGCAGTCAGCAGTATTAAACAACGGCTACATCATGGTGACTTACAAATAAAGCCACACACGGGTGTTAAACTGTGTTGTGGCATAATGAGACATACATGCACACACGTCCATTTCAACCAATAAGCGAAAATGAGCACTGCATAAATATACCCGAAGGGGAAATATACAAAAAGCAACCAAAAACAAAAAGAACCAAAACACAAACCATCGTCATAGACAGCAATACGTCAATGGTTCACACTGGAGCTTAATTGCCACATAAACATGAAAGAAAATATAGCGAGCTATGACCAGAAGGAAAATAAAAACAAAAACTACTAGAGCGAACTGCCACGTCTATACTAAAACATTCAACATCAAAGGTGTTTACACCTTGCAAACAAAAACGAGGCCGTTGGTAAAAGTAAGGCATCATCGGCATCCTTAGGACATTTACTGTGCCGTCTCATTAGATACCCTTACTATACAGGCAACTCGGCGAAACAATGGAAAAATTCACGATTAGCCGCAGTCTCACGTGGCTTCTTCAGCCATAAACTCTGTGAGTCACGAGGGCGGTGAACTTCCTCTATGGTGACCAATTCTTTGGTAAATGAGTTGATTTCTACACGTCAGGTTACCATCTATCCACTTCAAAAGTTATGAACACGGAATTGGATAGGTAACTTTATAACAAAAACGAAGAATGACAGAAAACATTGGTGTTTTAAAAAAATTGAAGAACAAATAGCCGTGATGAGAAACATTATCAAGTGAAAATCATTCAAAAAGGTATGCAAACGTATTTGCACAGGCCTTCCCTGTTAGAGGCTATCTGGATAACAGGCACAGGCATATGCATCAGACAAACATGTAGGTAGATATGAAGCACGTTTTCGAGAAATTAAATGACATCAGCAGTAACCACTGAGATAGTTATCATCTGACTTCACTTGTGGAGTAGTAACGCGTTTTGTGCTTTTACTTAATCTATGTGAATCGTGTCGCTTGTTAAGTCTTAACAGGCTTTCACTGAACGACGACAGATTAGGATAACCAGGGTGCTACAGCGGATAGTTGTCAACTAATTCGCTTATCATAAATGTCTTTATAATGTTATGACTCCACTGGATTATTACTTAAAATATAAGATTTGCATATATATATATATACACGAACGTAAGTAGACCAGATACGAAAGAGTGTCTTCGCTCATCCTGAACAGACTTAGGCAGCAAATCGATATGACAAATATACGTGATTATAGGCACTGATTTTGGACCAAAATGCCTCTGCTCCTGTGCTTTGCCGAATCAACTGGTAGACACAACGGTTATTATTTCAACAGACACAACGACTTTACATTTTTCAGAGCGGCAAAAATAAGACGCTAGCCATATATGAATCCAGGCCAGTCTGTTTCAAGAAAGTAACGATTCCTTCAATCGATAAATTAGAAGTTAGACAAATTTGGCACACTAGCTACACACAATTCCTAATCATTACTGAAGGCTAAACACCTTGTAATTCAATCAGTAAGTGGCAGACAGCAGAACGTGAGAAAAAGGCAGAGAAATTAGAAGAATAATTCAACGCAACAACAAGTTTCAAAGGCCGGACCACAGTTTACACGTTGTAAAACAGAAGACAAACTGATCCAAGACATTCAATATTATAATGTGTACATGTACTGACGAAACATGAAAACGAGTGTCATGCACCCTGTTCGTGGTAAGGGAATGAACTTACAAAAACCAAAGCTGTTAATATCTAGCGGATACAGTAAATGTACTTTTTGTTTCGCAAGACAAGACTACTAAAAATGTACAGAACTGTGTCAGTGCCAACAAGAAGGCGAAACGCACCATGACTCTACTGCGATCTCACGCTATGCAGGCTAATGACGCCTTAACGCATCGGTTCTGACGGCTGTAAACGAAACCGCATTAGATTCACAATGAACTAACTGACGCGTAAAAAGACAGTCCAACTTTAAAATCCAGATTTTGTCCAATGTAAGTCCTGGTCTGACTCAGATTGTTACGCACATGAACATGGTTGGAAAAATCCAAAGATATCAGCTTTCCACTGAATGTTAATCGCAAATGATACACAGGACAATAATTTCACATCATACGATGGATGAGTCATCAATATTGCGAAAAATCAAGCGTTGGACTACTACTGAATGAATGAAAACAAACTTCTCAGCTCGATTACAGTGTAAACTAAGTTAAACGTTACATGACAGACAGTCTAAGTAACATACTGGCCTTGAAAACATTGTACATCGCAAAAATGATTAACCAGGGCAGAAGCTGACTCTATATACATTAAATTCGCACTGTAGAGGGGTGGTTGATAGAGTGTAACTAAGTAGCGATTGTATGCACTCATTACCAAAATTATGTTGAAGGGTCTTAATTTAGACAGCTGAAAAGAAGAGTAGAAATGAACGGTTACGTACCTCTTAACTAATATCACGAAAAATCAAACCCGGTTACGAACTCTTGATAAGTAGTAGGTTATTTTGTTTGATGAAAATTGGAAATCACTCAGAATTACATAGAGCGAAATAACGACAATTCTCAGAAGGCGATTACAACATACGTGGGTTTACATGCAGTAATCTGAAACGCGAAGTGCGACGCTCTCTTGGAAATCTCAAACTCGGAGGAACCGGATCTAGAATTTCCACGCAGTGTGTCAAACAGAACAAATTTTACATCAAACACGAGGTATTACATGTCAAGAAACTCAGCGTGTATTGGACCATGAAATAATCGAGAGGTCCGTTTGGTAATCATTCGAAGTTCGAGGTATGGTGGTTTTTGAGGACCTGAGATATTTAAAGCCATAAAAGTGTAAAAACTAACTGCAGTCTGAACACGAAGAACGAATACATCACACAATCTGATTCCGGACAGGCAAAGTGGATCGATTGGTTAACAGGCGATACCAAACGTACAACGGTCGACCGAATACTGTCACAGATCGATAGATTGTTGTTCACGAACACGCACACATTGCACCAACCACGTGATTACACAACATCGATGAACGTCGCCCACCGAAGGAGGCAAAGGCGATTGGCGGTGATGACTACAGAAACATGTGAACCGTCACTATGCTAATTTACCTTATAAGAAATGAATGGATCGTGTGAACCACAAAGTATGAATTTTGAAAGTTCCATCTCGGCGTTTATAGTTGATATTTACTGTCGGGTATCAAGCTAACGACTACTCACAGAGTAGAACTACATGAGGCAAACCAACAGCAACCGGAAACGAGGATAACACAACCAAGTTAATAGGTGAAACATAATGCAGAGACACGCAAACAAGCTGACACATATAAACTGCAAACAAAATATGACTTCATAAAAATACGCATAGAAACAATTCCGTTTGAGTACATCTGTTTTTCAATCGACGGTCAGCTGCATGGGCGAGGGGCCCAGAACTGAGCTCCTAGCACTCAGCAATGATCCACTGTTTCGGCTCTGTAGCTGCCATCTCAGCAGTGAACCGGTGGACCTGACAAAATTGGACAGTCAGTTAGGCAAAACATCATTATCATCATCATCGTCATCATCATAGACAGCAGTACATCAGAGGTCCACATTGAAGCTTAACTGCTACACAACCATGGAGAAAAATGAAAGCCATGAAAAAAAAGAGGATAAAAACGAAAAATTGGAGGGGGACTTGACTACTAAAAATAGCTACGTCCGTATTCAAACATTCATTACCAAGGTGTCTACACCATACAAACAAAACACCGAGCTGTAGGTGAAGGTATGGCGTCATCAGCAAGACAGCTTCCTTCAGACTTTTATTACCCCCTGTCATCAGATACACTTACTATACGGACAACTGGGTCAAACAACGAGAAAATTCACGCAACTGAGCTCGACTAGCAGCAATTTCATCCAATATCTCCATCCATAGACTCTGTGAATCGCGGGGTTCTCGACCCAGGAGGCGAACCCCACTTATGGTGACCAGCTCCTTGGTAAATGAGTTCATTTCTGCATTTCAGGTTACCATCTATCTACCAAGAACCTCACGCCAATAGGCCGCAGCGTCGGCAAGCAGTGTTCGGTGTGGCAGATGACTAGCTGGCATCCTTAGTACATTTCCTAATCATCT
>JTDE01001625.1:62647-84546 GCA_014338405.1 Paragonimus skrjabini miyazakii | reverse complement strand
GTGTGTAAGTGTAAGGAGTGAACAATAGAACTTGCTTGACAGTAATTACCAAATAACCACTTCATAACCTTTTTGTTGCCTGTTTGTTGGTGCTACCCGATGCGGGCGATCGCAAGCAGACAACGGTGGTGAAGTATCTGAAGACGGTTCAAATCTACTACTCTGAGCGACCATGTTTCGATGCTGTAAGGTAACACAGCCGCTTTATATACGCGACCTTTAAGCATCAGAGAGATACAGCTCTGTTGTCAGAGATGCGCCAGATTATCGAATACTGCCCTAGCCTTGGAGATACGCGCATTTATTTCATTCCCTGCACCGCCATCACTACTAATGCAGCCTCCCAGCTACATAAATCGGTCAGCAACCTCCATGACTTCATTATCTAACATTAAATCCACGTAATCACAACAATCTTGCAGAAGCACTCAGCATTTTGAGGCTGCAAAGCGAATTCCGAAGTACTTAGCAGAGTGTAAAACAACGTGCAGGATTGTTTGTGCTGCTTGGAAATTGTCAAACAACAACACCTTGACACCGGCATAATCAAGATAAGTCAGTCTCCCACCAGGTCGGATGTCCACGCCGCAGACAGTCCTGAATAACTGGGTCTTTGACAAAATTAAATAAAACCGTAAAAGCAAATAGTCTTGACGTACGCCAGTCCTGATGGTGAAACTGTCAGATAGTTCATCGTAAACCCTAACCTGAAATGAAGCATGGGAATAAAGCGCCGACAGCATGTTTACATACTTGTTTGGTACATCTCTGCGTTTAAGTGACTCTAAAAATGCAGATCGATCCATCAAATCGAACGCACCCCTAGAATCGAGAAAAACGGCATTTGTTGTTCGGCGGTACGTATGACGAGGCTGGTCCAGAATTTGACGGAGTAGAAAATTGAACCAATGCATCTCCGTATCAAGGCAAAACCCTACCTGTTCCTCCTTAATGTTTGAATCCCGAGCTGAAATGAGCCGAAAAAATATAACGGAAGCCAGAGCTGTAGTAACGATTGGTGTCAAGTTAGTGCCCTTGTACTTTTCACAAGTACCCCAGGCACCCTCCTTGAGTATAGATAGTAGTATAGAGTGACCCCAGCACGGATGGATGGTCTCCGTCGTCCACACAAGTTGAGACAACTAAGTCAAGGTCTAACTAACGCCTCTCCAGTTCCTTGAAAAGTGCCTGCACAAAGCTACTTGGGTCTGAGCCTTATTATGTTTGAAAACCAGAATGCACTTGCGGACCTCAGTCTTACTGGAAGGTCTCAAATCTACCGACCGGGGTGCTACACTGCAAGTTTGCGGCAATAACGTAGTAGAGGCAGGAGGCTATCTGAATTGACTTTCATAGTATTCCACTTTGTATTTCCACTTTCTGAGCTTACCAGGAAGGAAGATGCCATCTGCCTCGCTGATGGGTGCCTCAAACCAGTAATTAAGATAAACGTGGACAGTACACAGGTGTTCCCTGAAGCGAAAGCGATTTCTATTTCCTTAAATTCCTGCATTAATCAAGCACCACGATTAGTAATTAGGCTACGTTTCAGCTTGTTACGGACATCCCTCCTAAAACTGTTACATGAACTGCCAAGAGTAATGTTTCGTCTGGCATCTAACATATCCAGGGCTTTCTCTGGGATTTATTGTTTGTACAAATAGCGAAGCACTGCACCGCATATCTGCTTCATAAATGGCTTGTAAAATCTTGGTCCAGCAGCTATCAAACTTTTCGGAATGAGAACTGCTAAACGCGCTCTCTAGGCTAGTTTAGTACTTATGCTTTACTGACGGTTTAGCCAGTTTCTCAACAGCTGTTGTTGTCGGCAGGGTCATTGTCCGTCAAGATTAAGAGCAGAACGGCAAAACAACAACGTACCGGTGTATGATCTGAGTCCAAGTATGTGCTCCAATAAGGGAAACAGTCTTGAATAGAGCCTTGTCACTTATATTTAACTGCTATGTGGTCTATCTGAGACCAGATCTGAGTCGGAGAGCATGGGCACCAAGTGCAACAATGACGCGCAAGATGCTTAAAAATAGTGCCGGCTAAATATAACTTATGCTCCTTGCACGGTTGCAGTTGCCGTCCACCACTGTCCGAGCAACACCTGTCACCAGAAAACAAGACTCGGATTCACCAAGGCGGCCGACCTGGGTCTTCATATCTCCGGTTAGAATAATTGTATCAAAACCGCGTGCCGATCGACGGCCAGCGGCCAGATCCGAGTAGTATGGCGTCCTTGACACCGACGTCACTGCAGTTGGTTTGAGTACGAACATATATAATGAACAGATTTGTAAAGACTTTGCGTCTAGAAAGGGCCTCAGTAGAACTTGCCAAACGGACGGCACAAAATCTATTATTAACAGAAATCCAATCTATTAATGCCGCTCCGGCCATTGTGCTGAAGTCCCTTTGTTAGCATTCATCAGTAATGTATATCCTTATCAATCCTGGAATTTTTATTCTTGCCATGTTCACCAAATCACCAAACCATGTCCCCAAATCAGACAAAGTCAAAGTATCATACAGAAACAGTCACATTCATTTGTGAATAGTGTTCCCCTACTCCTCACCAGTAATCAAAATACCACTCAAGCTTGATGCATTCTTTGATTTCAGTTCGAAGAGAAGTCATAATCGAAGGACACCGATTGAAGTTAATAGGACAGTTATTGTAGCTCCACCCGAGAGCTAAGCATTATTCAAAAGTCAGTGAGGTTGGGCCTCCGCGGGTGATCATTTGTTCATATCTAACACACCAATAGTAAGCGGGGCTACCTCATGAAGCTGGTCCGGATTTTGAATGTCGGTCGTGTCAAGGACATGTGCAACTGACGAATCCTCACAAGCGTTAAACTAGGATGTGACCCTTCTTAATAAAATGGGGCCGGATGTAGTTAACGGGAATGCGAGTTTTGTAATAAGTCGTGGATGATGCTTAAGGTATATCATCCTATATTGATGAAAACGACTACTAATATTCACCTCGAGGAAAATCACATTTGCTTTGAGCAGGACTTATTGGAGGAATGAAAAAGGACTGAGAACGCATTTGAGTTTAAAACGCGAAGCTCAGCCGTGTCAAATGGTAGGCAGGGGACAACGTTATGTAAAAGTTTGCGTGTGATAACAAATACTAAAGTTTTCTTAAGCTGTATGAGGTTAGAATTTGAATGTGGGGTTCAGACAGACGTTGTTCGCCCTCAGCAACCCAAAATGCGTGCGTTCTACACCACATGATAAAAATGCCACAACCTGATGGACAGTTTCATGTCAATAACTGGCGACCTTTTCAGACACCATGTTCAGTCACTGGAAGTGACAATCAAAATTGATAAATAGTTTTACAGGTTTCGTGGGGAGCATGAACAATGCACAGCTCAAGACAGTCACCTACATTTGTGCCTTTCTGTTAGCGAAAGGATAAATTAAGGAAATCTGATCATATGAGTTCCTCTGATCGTGCTCGGAATAGGAATTGAAGGAGCTCTAAGTCAAGATAGCACTGTGGATGTTGTATAGGTCTTCGCATTGACTAACCGCTGTTAGCGTCAATCAATAAACTTTTCGGTAATTATTTTCCATCCCCGTTATTCTCTTCAAGTCTGATGGTCCCGGATACGAGGTAGCACACCATCCGTCTTCCTACAGTACACAACAGAATCCTTAAGTCACATGTTACGGTTGGAGAATTCAAAAGGTGTGAACAGCTTGCAAATTCTCGTCGAAGTCTGACATGCTCTTGCAATCATGCAGTGACACAGTAGCCTCCAACTCAACTCACCCGATCCGTCACAAAAGTACACGTTTCATACCAACAGGATATTGATCCAGTGTTATTCGATGATAGTTACAGAGTACACACTCGTGGATGAGGTACTAGGATCCACTGTAATAGCAAAGATATTGATATATTATCGCGGCGATTTGTAGAGAAAAACAAGTTAATGCCCACTACCTACCGATATGAGACTTCATTTTATCGAGTGGCTTATCTGAGCCATTGTGCCCGTTGAATGCAGCATGTGTAAAGCACGCCCCTCGTTATGCCAATAATATCAACAGTGAATGAAACGACGTGTGTTTACAACGTTACATATCGGACTTGAGTTTGTGTCGGTTCGAGATGCTATGTTCAAGTACACCTCAGTTCACCTAAGACCCAACTAACCACAAATCATAAACGAAAGTTCCGTTTGAAATCGGCCAAACGGGTTTTCTGTTGAAGTAAGTGCATGAAGTCAGTGGCAATAAGCACTTTCTAAAAAAGGGCCAAACGGCATATTCGATTGGGTATATACAATCAATCGTTTTTACGGCTAAGTGTCAAGCCACCATAGAGTGGGGATATGTGGCCCTAACAACTGATCCGAGAACGACGACGTGAAGGTTCTATGAGTTATAATTGATATCACAGCAACAATTATTGATCCTACGAGGCAAAAACGTGATAGCTACTAGGTAACTTCATTGCATAAATAGTGAACACTTTTCATAGAAGAGGAAAAAGCCTAATTGTGGAATAGAAACATCAACAGATGGCGCTATATGATTATAACTGGTGGTTATGAACAATCCAGGTGATGTGACTAGAGAAGTTTCATCAATCAGACGTTGTTAAGCATTGAATTTGGACCAAAGTTAAACAGGTTGGAATTAGCTATTATAAACTCACCCATATGAGTTAAAAATGATGTGTTTAGGTTTGGGAGCTAACCGGATCCACCTCCTCATTCAGTAAATAAAAAAATAGTCATCAATAAATTCACTCATCGTATGTTTACCTTACTGATGATCACCATGTAGAAGTTGTCATGTAAATGTCGTGCACCTAATAATTGTCGTTACACGGTGTTTTGCAGAAATGGGAGAAACTCCACTATTAGATACAAGACACCACTGATTGTCAGTGAGCCCAAAATAACAACAGAATTTAGCCCGTACGAAAAAAAAACATTCTAAAAACTGTTCTCTAAGAGTTCGTTATTACGATTTTGAGGATACGGATAGTTGGAATAACAGAGTGGGATAACTATCAGTATGTCCTGCGTAATAGGAAAGTGGTGTCGAACAATGTCTGCGATGATCGGGAAGACATTATAGCAGTGCATGCGCTGTTGAAACTGAACGACTGACAGACTTGCGTCTTACTAACGTAGGTGTTATCTCCCGTGACCATAAAAGAGTTACACTAGCCGGTGTTGGCAAAATAGAACAAAAAAGCTCTACCTGACCTCACTTTTGGTCAGGTCGTTGCTACTGTGTAACGATTGAAAGAGAATCCGACATATTTCCTGGGTGGCAATCGCTAGCGAGTCGCTTCATTGATACGTAGGTGCAGTGGCTTCTCAGCATCGATTACCCACGTAACCTTTCAAAATGTCATTCATTTTTCGAGCAGTAGGGTTCCAAACAAGCATTAGCCATTAGCAGGTCCTACTGGATACGGTGTTGTGAGTACCACATACAGTTGGACAAAAAGTGAACAGGGCAGTCGGTCGGAATTCACTTTGAAAGCACCGTTTCCACCGTAAGGCGAATTAAACTCATGTGCATAATCACAGCAACATCATTTTGAAATACCTGCTAGATACGGATAATCCACATTGATAACAGATGTTTCTGTAGTAGGTCTCTGTGGATTAAACCAGTGATGATCTCCAACTCACTCCTTCCAATTGCGTAGATAGAAACACAGGTGTGACTAGAATCACTATCACCTTGCACTGTGGAACTGTCCGTCACTCATCTGTGAGTCTCAACGAGCATACCCTTCCATCTAGTTTCTTTTGGCGAAATGGTGGTTCATCAACTTGACTTCTATATTCAAAATAATTGTAAAACCCCTGGTCGTTGATGATTAACATACCGAACTGGATGTATTTGTAGTGAGTAAAGTAAACTGATGACTGGTTGAGTGAACGGTGTTTAGCTAAGATTAAGTTATTGATTATCACTAAGAATTAAGTAGCCATAACCACAATGAATTGTGTCGTTCACTTCAGGTACCGGCGAATATATAAAACTATGGCGAATTGCAGATGAGGGCCGTGCCTGTTTTCGTGTCCGGTTAACTGACTAATTGGTGATTGCCCTGTCTACATTTGTCCACCAGTGAACCCATCCGTTCGTGAGCGCTGCGAACTCCACAACTGTCATAAAAAGCAACCAACGGTCGACGAGATACCAGGATACTGACTTGTTTACTTGGACAGCACAGTTAATGGGATAAGACTCAGCATTAGTAGTGTTTATCTAGTTGAATCCCATCAGCAATTCTTCACTGAGAAAGAAAACTTTCAGATAGTGAACAACGCTCTAGGAAATTAGTTCAAGATTAGGTGACTCCGACTGCAGCGTTTCGGCTAAGTAACCCACTCTTTCACGCTTAAAACTGATCGATAAAAATTATAGCCTATATACATCAACCTATGAACACAACCACCACAATAGGGATAAAAATAGTGACTACACAAAACATCTGATGACCTACTCGAAAGGACAGATTACTTCTTGTTTCAAAAGTAACCCGCGGACTAAAAACGGACAACGAATAAGCTTCACATGACTACTGTTCTCAAGTGTTCGTGCAAACTTCATTTCCAACTGCCAGAGTCACATAATACACCGCGTCATGAAAGCACAGAATGAGGACAGTCTAGTTGATCACAGACATACAGCAAACAAACAAAATGTGCAATGGCTCAGAGATTTCGTATTAAGTGGATTGATCCGCAAAATCATTTTAAAAGGTCCGAGTGAGTCACAGTGGTAGAAAAACGAAACAATATGTATAGCCAGAGTTGCCATCGTTTCGTTGCTGTTTCCGCTTTCTTTCTCTTTCTCTCTCTCTCTCTGTGGTTTATCTAACAGCGGATGAGCAAACCATCACTCGCTCCGTACGTAACGGTCGTTCCTGCGTAACCTTGAAACTATGAGTCATAAAAACTGCGGTGTACGGCAAAGAAAATAATGAGTTGGTGCATAATGCACTAGGTGATGATCATGTTAGTAGACAGTACGGGGTATAGACTGCTATTCGGTGCCTATCAATGACATTTACTGCCTGTTAAATTTAAAGCTGCAAACCAAGTTTTTCATCATCATTCATTCATACATAACGGTTTGAAGCCAGATCAGAAGATTTTGAAGTTTGAGCAATCGATCATCGTAATAACGACGTGGAATGACTTGGAAACTTATCAAAGGACAAAAGTGAACAAATGTAGGTCAATAAGAACTGGACATTTTATGAGTTGTGGTAGGTCACTGCTTGCGACAGGTTATCATCTCGATTAGCGTTCTCAACCTGCGTGATCACCAGGACCAGATCCGGTGGGTGACATCTACTTGCTTTATTCAAGGATAATCATGGGCCGTGGTCACATCATCACCGAACATATGCAAGTAACACATTTGGCGAAACTAGTGAAAAAATAACGTCAACTGAATATTAACTACTGTTTGCCTTGGAGTTGGGCTCACTAACTGTCGATTTGAAGCTCGGTCGTTTAGTTCAAGGATGATGACGATTAAGCTAACTAACTTTTCGCTACAGTTGCGGTAATCACACACAATTCAAATGATTCTACACTTTGGGAAAGATCATGGATATACTAGGCAATTTGGGGAGTTGAAAAACTTCCGGTACCATCAAGACGCGTCTACTTGTTAATCAAAAGTTGCGATAACGAGCAATGTGGATAAAATATAACGCAGTTAGTGATTTCGTTCAGTTAGTAACTGTAGGTCTTGCTGTACATATTTCCATAAAAATAATTTAATAATGTATGTCTTTTTTGTGACGCATATGCGCACACTCGTGTTTTGTTCAAATTCAGCGGACATGGGGAAGGGAGAAAAAAAACAAATCGGCAGAAGAAGATGGACATTACTGATGTATGACAATGGAATATTGGCGGGTGATATGCCAACCATTTCAATCGATGAACACTTCAATGATAAGGAAGACAGGGTCCATCACTTGGCGAATTTGAAAGAAAGATTAGCTAAACAGCTTGATATTTTGTTCGACACCCTTCTCGTAACTTATACAATCAAGCCAACATCGGCTGCATTAGACTGTCTTCAAAGAAGCTATGTGAATGATATCACATTGGATAGCTCAGCACATCTGCACAATTCAAGGACAGTTAGTTGAATCAATGTGCAGGAATTCATTATGCTGTGAGAAGAACAGTAATTCACAGTAACTGTGTGGTAACGAAACCATTGCCTTCTATGGGCAGCCAACAGAAGAAAATTATCAGAGAATAAAAACTCACATTTGTTCGGATGGCTATGCTTGAAAGGACGAGTAAGATGGGGAACCAAATACCTAAAAATAGGGTTCGAAAAACAGAAAAGAGAAGAAAGAGACAAATGAGCACTGTTTGCGGATTCTGAACAACGGTGTGGCTATCACACTAATTGTCCGATTATCGCAATAGACTCACATATGGTATCAAGACTAGTTCATGGTTTTAAGTGGAAATTTATGTGCAAACGCAAAAGCCCAGGTTAAATTATGCGGTATAATTGTCTCGGCTACCAGGTACTCACGAAACAATGCGGGAAAACATAGTCAAAACAATCAAGAGTTGGTGCTTCTAACTGTTCACCACCAATCATACAATTCGCGATAGTTCATTTCGACTCTATGGGGACGTAGAGTTAGATGTACACAATAACATGGTTGAGACTGAAAATGACGACCAACGCAACTTTCGGTCGGCTCAACCACCTGTTCTATGCACACCGTTTGGATAACGAAAAGACTACCAATCACAGCCGTCTATGTAAAAAGTGTTATAATAAAACAACGAATCAACTTACCAATGGTTTTCACACGTTCCATCACTGGACGTCGATATTGATT
Organism: Paragonimus skrjabini miyazakii; assembly: GCA_014338405.1. Taxonomy (NCBI): domain Eukaryota; kingdom Metazoa; phylum Platyhelminthes; class Trematoda; order Plagiorchiida; family Troglotrematidae; genus Paragonimus; species Paragonimus skrjabini miyazakii. The sequence continues at coordinate 75,659 of JTDE01001625.1, read as the reverse complement.
GACAAATTTTTTAGCGTCTCCACGGATTTCAAATAGGTTGTTCAATAGACCAAAAAATGGAGCCAACGGGAAAGCAGGCACAAACATGGTGATAAATCCGAACTGGATCACTGTACAACGATACGGAGGTGAAAGGAAGTAATGAAGAGAAGTGAGACTGTAATCTGAACTGGAGCAGGGTAATGATGAACGAAACTACCGACGCCGGATGGTCATCGATTGATCGAAACAACACAAACGGTGAAAATGTCCAGCAGGAAATCAACCCAATCAAACTTCCACCAATTAGGTTAAAAAGACACCAAGTGACATATGAATCAACTGCAGACATCAACCAATGTGCTGAACATTAAAAAAATAGCTATGCACATGCATGCAAAAAAGCAACAATTACGTATTAGCTTTTTCATAACGTAGTATAGGTGTTCAAAGTGTATAAAGAGTTAGTTATCAATAAGATTCACCGAATCGCTAAAAAAAGACCTTAATAAGGGTACCTGATGGTTTCTTACACGAAAATTGACGGCCCAACAAGTCTGACGTCACCGCATCTGGGCTCGTTGGAAAGGGGTGATGTTAGTTTGAAGGGAGCTTTGAAGAATGTGTCTATGTATCCGGGATGCTGGACCGAAGGCGAATAGAGGAAGATCGTATTCCTCTGCGCCGGCATGCCCTCACGCCAAACAGGAACAGCAAGCGCTGTCATTGTGCAGTTCACAGGTAAGTCCTAGACTGAGGCGACAAATTGCCACCCATAAGTTTGTAACGTTGCATCTTCAATTGTACAAAGTGGTTCACATTAAAACTCAGAAACACCTGGGTTTTAAGTGTAACCAGAGCGGAAATGAGTCGCTAAACCAGTTGACGTAACCTAGTGGACACTATGAAATTCTGATACCTGACTCGACTAATTAGACTTCGGGGACATCTTCTCTTGCTGCGTAGTCCGAAACACACACCCAATTCAATTATCCCAAAATGCTCAACTCACCAGGTGCCGCGCAAACGGCGGCACATGAAGACTTTCCATTGCCTCTGTGTTTTTGTTTTACCCCGAACCATACAGTGTGAGGATGGAGTTACTTTGTGAAACAGTGAATCCATTGCGGAGCCCACAGTGTTACAGGAGAGAAAAATGAAGTATATTTCAGTGACATACGGTCGGAGCCAACCCCCAGTTCACCAATTAATGGCGTATGTAAATGGAGTGGTTACAGTCGAAAAGCATAACATTTGAAATGACAATGCTGTCTGAGGTCACTGAAACAAACCCGATGAGCATACGGCTGCTTACTCATCTCCAAATATTCATTGAATATGGGGCGTGACCCAGGATCCAGAAGATTGAAGTCTGCACGACAGGCCAACAACCGCGTACTCAACACTTTTGGACGCCCAGAGTCTGTCTGGTTTTCCAAATCAGCTGCATAGATAGCTGCCTGTTTCTTCTGTTTCTTCCGGAAAACAATTTGATGGAATAAACGAAGAATTATCCTGAGTAAAAGAACAAAAGATGGAGGGAAAAGTGGAAGAGGAGGCTTACAGAAGAAGATTCAAATGCTGCAAGGTGAACAGTGGAACAAGGAATAGCAAGAATCTTGCTAGTTTTCGATTGACTCGAATGGTATGAGTGAATGATCCAGACAATTATATGGTCGATACCACTGCTCGTTCCACCGGTAAAGAAGAAACCGTTTGAACAACAAATTCTGATTAAAAAAAAACTAGTTGGCAGAGGTGCTAACAATGTGAATACATACGCGTCACGATGATGACACATAGTTAGACCGGACAGCGGTTCTTACCAATGAATCGAGTGATCACAAAGCATGTAGACAAGAAACATCACGGATATCACAGTGATCATGTCATGTGGCCGTCGTCATGCGTAGTCTCGATAAAGGACGTCTGGTGCATCACATGCTCAGATGACATATAAGGCAGATTGCGCGTTTTTAAAATGAGACCAGCAAATCGTGCTTCCAAAGATTTTCGAATTGGGCATCGAAAAACTGCTGCTTTCGCTTACTTACTTATCACAACTGATGGGAATTCTGACGATTAACAACTGCGCCGCTGTTCAAATTTACGTCACGAGCAGAATAGTTCGCAAGCAAGGAGACTACATCCTTCCTTTCGGAGTCTGCCAGACGTTTTTCAGGTTCCACAATTATTGGGAGTTGGCGAAGACAAAGCTTGTTCTCACCTATGCCCCTCGAGATTGCACTCTGAGACGGAGGAGCCAACAAGAAAACTAAATGCCCCACAGGTTTAAATGGGTTTCTTGCAACGAACAAAGTGGTACGCAGAGAAGTCCAACTTTGAAGGTTAGAAATACACTTATTGCAGATCAATCCAGCAGTACAACGTATTCAGCATAGTCGGCATAATTTCGGCAGAGTCTGATTGGAGGATTGTTATTAGTACAATCAACCAACCATCAGGCAGAAACTCCACACCTAGAACACTACAGTACCCGAGAACAGGATCCACTATAAAATTGGACATTTAGCTAATCCGTTGAACTCTCAGCATAGTACAAACTATAAACTAAATATACGCCTACAGTGGATATACAGAAGTAATCTGAACAGATTTATACGATTTTACGGAATTTTTTCACCAAGAAGGAGACTCCAATGAATGTTACGAACAACCAAGTGGAAAGCGTATTTTAAGAGTATAAATTTAACGACCATTGATTGCCTTCAAGACTATCTATGCGGAATAACGTCGCAAGATGATAATGTGATCAATTATCATGCGATCGGGTACGAACTCAGCATGTCCCCCACGGACGTGTCTCCCATCTAAGTAGAACAGCATATAAAGGGCCATAGAATAACTTGGGCATAACAGCAACAAGATTGCCGTTGTTGTGTAAAGTTCGAGTTTACTTTCTGTGTAACAGGAAGCATTATTGCTATGTAGCGATCTCGAAGTATCGCTGCCGTTTTCCGAACGGTTTCAAAGCGTTTCGGTTCTCAGTGGGGCAGTGACAACGAAACTCGGTTACTGATTGTTGTAAACCCTCGAAAAAATAAGCTGGTTCATTCTCGATATAGTGGTTTACTTCACAGAAATTGGACTCTCCTTCTTGTGATAATTAACACGGGAATCTCGGTCCCGAAAATACAGCGACTGTCCCCGTATTTGCTCCCAAGACAAGCCAAAAGATGCGTACAAAAAAGAGCTTTGTTCCGCCCCAAAACGTGTGCGGCAAGCCGACGTGACCAAAAAACATTCCAGAATCATAAAATAGAACGACAGTTACGGGAAAAAATAGTTGGAGTAACTAAGCCACCAATGAGGGTAGCGGAATAAAAGTCAGACGGGTAAAAGCTAACCAATGTTACCTATCGATCGTTCTGAACAGTTCCGTTAATTCCGGTTGAATCAGTCGTTTTTTTCTTTAAGACGGAGACGGTTTCGGACGAGAAAAAATGGACTCCGTAACACTGGCCATACAGCATCGGTCTACAGCTTCGGTTAGTGTGACTGAATCTGTTTAGGTTTGGACGCCTTGATAATATCCAGTCAAGATGTGACCCAATATGCCGCACGGGAAAGAATATTGTGACGTAAAAGCTGAGAAATATTTTCCTAATTCTGCTTCTTCCTCTTCCCAAAGGGCACCCTCATCAAAGTTATCGACTCCCATAGAAAATTAGAAAGATATAATGGTGGAAATCCTAGGCTTAAAACATTGGTAGGCTCTGACAGTCTCATCACCAGTCGCATTAGCACCAGGCGTAGAACTGTCGGTAACGCTATGATTAAACACCTAGGTTTGGCTGTTTACGTGATATGAATCAAGCCAAATGAATTGTATCTAACAAATTCTGGTTCATTTAGCTAGTCTGGTTGACAATAAATGAGTCAACGTTTTCCAAATATGGATTTACTAATAAAAAATCACACAATTATGGATCAGAGAGGATAGCTCACAGTTATTCCTTGACAAAAGAGTTGTCCCAACTCGTTCAAGCATCCTACCAAGTAATGTGCACGGTGTTCACACAAACTTTTGACCAACTTGCACTTCTGATTTCGACGACGGTTGTCATACCCAATAACATGTGTTTACAAGTTGCATATTTAAAAGGCGCATGGACGTGAAAAAAATCTGAGTCTGACGCAATCGTATAGTTCTCCTGGAAAATACTTGTTCACAGTAAAAGTATGGCTGTTGTGAGTTTTCTAAAACTTCGTTCAATACACAATTAATTGGCCCTGCAATCAGACAAACTTTTCTCAAAGACTAATTTATCGAATACCAGCTGAACGGATAATCAGCAACGAAACGGAATGAAAACATACAACAATGTGACCTGAATATAGGCAGCCACATTGAAATAGGTGGCAATTTATAATAGAGTGACACCATCAGTATCTGAATACAATGCAAACAGTGTGTATCCACGGTCGAGTTATCGACGGCGATCTACCATACGCCGATGTGCGGTACTTGAGAGATATGAATTAACAGGTTTACACAAGATAGTGTTTTGCGTACAGATATTTCTGCCGATGTGATACTGTGGTGGTTTGAGGAACCCAACTGCCATACCAATTATGATACAAGAAGAATGCCCAGCGGAAAATCAGCAACACTGGAGCAGAAGATCAACCATAATATCGTGTGTTGTACCTATGTAATGAGTTCCCCCTGAAGCCCCCAAATCAGACAACGTTATATTCGTTATCGGTGACTCAGTAATATGGTTCATCTTTAATAATTCGTCCGCACAGATATCCGCCATTCCGGTGGGCTCAATCTCATTCAGTCGATGGCAAATAATCATGTTGCTAGAAGAGCATATCATGCTCACAGTCAGCAGCACAGATGGAGGACGTATTAGTGACCAGGATACTAGTAACACTTATGACCTCCTTACTACTCACTGGAAGCAGTGATTAAATTGTGTTCAGACGATTCGATGATATGATCCATTGGGGCTTCAGGTTCAATTAATAGCGACTAACATCTCTGCCACAGGCACGCATCCAAAATGTGTACTTCTGATGGTGAATCCCATTCTTCCATCTGGAAACGCCTTTTCCATAGAGAAAACGATTTTATACAATAAGGAGGTAACCTTCACAATTTGTCGTTTACAGGAGTTTTAGTCCACTAAGCTCGTTGGCGGCATATTGACCTTAACTGCTACTTTCAGTAACTATCCTTCAACTTTTTGATTTGAGGATATTTGTAGGCTACCACACACCATACATACATGTATATATAGGTATATCTGTATTTTTCTTTACATTACGGAGGTTTTGAGGCGGAACCACGTGACGGTTTGGCGCTTGTCCTTTAATTTGGCCTGAGAGCAATTAGTGGGATTAGTCGCGTTATTCCACGTCACTAAGGTTTAGCTTTGTTGATCTGAAGACGGAAAATTCGAATGCTGTCAAGCGCTTTTAACCCCTGATCAATCCAGTGTATATCTCCGGGTATTTACAAAAACTTCACATCAACGTGACAGAAAATCGATATTGGTGTCGTCTACTCTCATATTTGCATGTAGCTATTTCGCTCACATTATTCTATGACACGCGTATTTTCAATAACCAAAGTTTAATACTGGAGCATGCTTTTTGCACGTCGCCATTACAGATCGGTTTGACTTCGCGCAAACATCCATTGTGACAGCCAGGCCCGGAGGTCCTGTGACCAAGCATCCACCAACATCGCTCCAGCGACGTGAATGATTCACGGCTAGTGATGCACACAACATGTCCAGTAACAACGCATCAAAATGTCCTCGGGAGGGCAACTGAAAGAACTTTGCGGTGCATTATAAGGCGATACATAGCAAACAGTGCTGGTACGGAGGACGCGGATTTAAAAATATGCAGTAGATGCGGAAGGATTACCACTAAAATGAAGAACAGATAGTTGAGTTGGAACGGAATTTTTAAAAAAGTTCCCGATAATTCTCCAGGTCAGCTTTAAACAAAATTCACTTGGCTGGAGTGCACACCGGGGACACATGTCAAATTCGTATGTTGGTTAACAAACACAAACAACAGTGTTCGATGTGACCTGTGTGGTTCTCTTCAACGACTGGCCAGAATACACACAGCAGAGGACTTAAGGTTGAACTCAACAAACGCAAACAAGATGGAGTAGGTTCGCAAATGTAGTATACAGTGGGTGGGAATTATCTTAACTTTTTTCAACAGGAATAGCTCGTTAATAAACTAACTAAACGAAAAACAAATGAGCAGATCGTCTGGAAAGAGACTTACGGGTCTAAGAAGTCGACAGTCATATTTGAATACTTAACCGCATCAATCGCGTTCACACTTTCAGCCAACACTTTTCTAACAAAACCGCCGATTGAGATTTGTCCCCATAGAAGCTACTCAGTAGTGCACATCTTGCTATGACCCAGACTTGAACAACGACTTACGTTCACTTTGTTGACCACCGTATGATAATATTCGCATTCGGTACAGTCGACTTAGTTGTATTCAAACTTTCGGTGACGCTCGTCTGCGCTTACTGCGAGGTCAACGATGCAGTGAACATCACAATTGTCACATGAGAACGTGGACTGAAGTTTAAGTTCCGATCGTGTCAAGAATATGCAGCGTTAGAGACAAGCCGGACTTCAGTGCTTCGTTTAAGATGATCTTGCCAGAAGTCTATCAGATTGCTAATGAAGCGACCTAGTGTGGGTGTGATGTCAATTTATGACAAGCAAACATGTAGGCCCATAGGTTCCCGATAAAATTATCTACTCATTCGGTTTCTAAGGCTTAAATGATAATTCATTAATAACGGTATAGACGTTTTATCCCGAATTTAAAGGAGTGAATGATAGGCATCCATAGACCATTACATCTACGAATCCAGTAAGCTCAACTGACGCGAAACTTGTAATCTAGACGCCCTGTTTGTTGTTGTTAGCAATCTGCACCACAAATTATAGGAACTGTCATGAGAAAATGGATTACAAGTGAGTCGGACAAAGTCAGACTGCGAAAATCTAGGTAGGAATATTCTCAGAAACCTGGTCAAAATCCAAAGTTCAGACAATAACGCTGTAATCACAGAATTCATCATCCCAGCTAACTTTTGAGTAGGACACGGAAAGGGGAATTATAAATATCTGATGAGAAGAGTGGAAGGTAAAATTACTTGAACTAGACTTACGGCATGAAAGCTTCTTGGATGAAACCAAGCAATTGTTTGCCCACCATAATTATGACCAGTTGGAGGAACAGTTCGAACAGACAATCTCCTTCGTCGCACTTTATCCGAAACATTGTTTTGAAAACAAGGAGAAAACAAGCAAAATAAAATTCAGATGAAAAAAAAACAAAAATAGACTAGCAGTCCTACCCGATACTGGTAGCAGCATGAATCATACCGCAAAGGGAGTAGTAAATAGCTTAGTTGAATTTAACCACATATTCACTGCAGTATATTACCGGTTTCGAATTGCTATAGTATGGCTCCTGTTGACGGCATCGTTTCACTTGACCAAAACAAGACGTTCTTGTTGAACAAGTCGTCAAAAAGCGTTTTAAATGTACCAAAACACTCGATGTATTGTTCATTTCAGAGAAAAGATAAATGATTTTTATTCCGAAAGATTTAGTTCCCTCCTATTAGAATTTTGTACAGTACAGAGGAACTAAGGAGCGAGTTCAAATTTGATCCTTGACTTCGTTACCAAGATACACAAGAAACAGTCATACAAAGCCCAGGTATGTTAAATAGAAAGACAATTAACGGCTTAATATCCCGAACAAACTAAACACAAAACTTATACGACCGAAACGGATATTAACGACAGAAACAGGCTTCATCTAATTCTATCCGAAAGTCCCAGTGTTGGGATAAAACACTAAACGCCGTAAGTTGAGTCATTTGAAAATGAAAGATATGCATCAACCATAACTAACTACTTTGGGAATTACACAACACTGCCCAAGTGGATGGCAAGATAGTCAAAATGGATAAAAACCAACCTTGGTGGAAAAATAGGGTAGTATATTCCCGGATGGTGAATTACATAAATATTCAAAAAAGGACGAAGGTATCATGTATATGTTACATTTACTTCACTACGAAATTTTATTTAAAAAATGTAGAGGACACCGGACGGTTGATTGTATAACGACGTTAAACTATTCACAATACAAGTATACATCATTGTCTTCAAAACCATGCGGCTGTACTTTCAACCGAACGCTGTAAATCGTCTGTTAAAACTATCATTGCTAAGCAGTGTGATTGTTTTGAACGCTGAAAATCTACCTTTCGCAACATACCCCCAACTCATCAACTAATGAGAATTTCTTGGGCTTACATTAACAAACTTTATGAATGAACTAGCGTCTAGCCATCCTGTCAAATACCTTAACCATGGCTGATTTTCCTGACTGCGTGGCAATCATGCGCCAGTATCCATAATCAATGCGTTGTTGTCAAGGCTGACCACGTGATCGTCTGGGTGACCATAAAAAAAGAAAGCAAACGTCAATCCTGAACTCCCGGATATTTCTGTTTCAATGTGAACAAGTTTCCGGTGCGCCTCACGTGAATTATTGTAGACGGACTGGCCAATTCATCACGTTTGGCAAAATAAACAGTATGAACTCCACGTTCGTTGGTGTTAATTGCCAAGCAGTAACATATACGTATATGGAGCCACAACCATAGAAATAAGTTGCACTATAGCTGCAAAAACTCAATAGCACAATAGTCAGACAACGAAAGGAAACATTGTATGGAGTAGGGGATGACATCCTTGGATGATGCAACAGACATATGTTTCGTTCGCTATACTTCATTATTTCCACTACCCATGGGTCTACCGTAAAATGTGTTACGTAAATAGTCCCTTAATAGGTTTGACCTACAGCAAAGTTGATCAGTGCAAGTGCAAATGCAGAGAAACAGCGTGCAATCTGCGGATCCCTTTTTAACTAGTCGACCTGACAGACTAATACAATGCGTAAATGAATCAACTGTCAAGTTCGGTCAAGGTCATCTTCAGAAAGCAAACGCTGCTGAGTGGTGATGACATGATGTTATCATTTTTTTCTATCGAAGACGAACGGATATTGACTGAAAAATTACAGGTTAAAAAAAGACGGAATGTACGAGGTCATACACAGCAGTACTATGGGACAAGATTATCGTGAAAATGCCAGATACCTCAGATCACTGAAACAGTTAAACATAATGTGGGTTTGCAACCTAGCAGGGGCATTCATCTGTGAGAAATGCAGAGCTCTGAAAAACAAATGCCATGAGGGTCAGAAATGGTTTGATTAATGCACCTAATTGATGTAGCAAAAAGTTATGTGTATAGGTAACAACCGTTTAGTTACACGAAACACTACAGTAAAGACAAGGCACAAACGAGAATTCCAAGATAATCTCTAAACTATATATACACTGTCTGACAAAAAATCCCCCTTAACTGAAGTCAGGTTACATGATCGTGTTTTTAAAGATAACGTGATGCTGTCAAGTCGTGCCATCTAAGAGGATTCAGATCTTTGTAACAAATCACACCTCGGGATTCAAGCCTGTATACTTTATGGTTTTTATTGTCTAGAGTCGAGTCACCTGTCACATGAAATAAAGACTGAGAGAGTTAAGTTCAAGGTCTGTGTTGCGCAGGACGTCTACAGGAGTATGCAACGAGAACCATCATGTTTCGAGCGATCAGATCAGGAAAAAAGATTGTCTAGTGTTTAATAATTTAACGAAAAAGAAAGAAGAGGACATCGTGCTATTTTGCAACTCGAGTCATAGGACGTAAAGATTATTCAGTATGAACAGAGATGACTGGCATACACACTAACAAAGCTGTTTCGAAATAATGCTTTCCTAAGCTTCATCCAAACTGCGCTATGGAAAATTGGTAAGACTGGAATTTGTGCCGAGCTCATAAATATTTAAGTGCTAACGATGAAGCACAGAAAATACTTTTGGTTATGAACCGTGCGACATTGAGTAGCGGTAGTCTATGATGGTCTAGAGAGAGGATATCAGAAACTTTCAAGTATCACAATGGACACCTCGTACATGAGATATTAAGTCAGTTGAATCCTTTTGTAGTCGGTGAAATCGCACTGTTAACAAAGACTGATAAGAAGAATGTAGGAGGAGGTTAGCAATACCGACGGAACAATGATAAAATGGTAAAATCATCATCATCATCATCATAGACAACAATACATCAGTAGTTCACACTGATGCTTAACAACCACACAACCACGAAGAAGAAACAAACTCTGTTTAGGAAGAGAGAAGAAAGAAGGGGATGAGAAGGGACCTAACCACTGAAAATACCTAAGTTTATACTCAAACATACAACATCAAGGCGCCTACATCTTGCACACAAATAACCGAACTGTAAGTGAAAGTAAGGCGTCCTTAGCAAGACAGCTTTCACTATCCCGCGTCATTAAGTGCACTCACCTGACAGACAATTCGGTCAAACAACGACAACATTCAAACAACTGAGCTCAATTAGGCGCCGTCTCACCTAATGTCTCAAGCCAACGACTCTGTGAGTCGCGAGGGTCCCAGTCTGGAAGACTAACCCGATCTACAGTGACCAAGTCCTTCGTGAATGATTTCATTTCCTTCGTCAGGTCATCATCTGTCCACCTCGCACCTTATACCAATCGTCCACAGCGTTGGCAAAGAGTGATCGGTGCGACAGACGACTAGTTGACATCCTTAGTACATGACCGAACCATCCAAGTCTATACAAATGTAAGCAGTTAACAAAAGAACTCGTCTGATAATTACTACCAAATACTCGCTTCCTAACCTCTTCGTTGCACACTCAATGGTGCCACCCGATACGAGCGATTGAACGCAGACACCAGTGGTCAAATACCTGAAGACGGTTCATCTCCTGTACCCTGAGCGGCTAGGTTTTGCTGGTGTATAGTAATATAGCCCTCACTGTTGTCTGATGTACGCGACCTTTAAGCTTCAGAGAAATACCTTTCTGTCGCCATAATTGTCTCAGATTAGTAAACACCGCTCTAGCCATGGAAATACACGTTTCTATTTCATTCCCAACACCTCCGCTACCGCCGCTGATGCAGCTTCCCAAATATACAAACCGGTCAACAATCGACATGGCTTCATTATCTAATATTAAATCTACGTGATCACAACAAGCTTGCAGAAGCACTTTGCATTTCGAGGCTGCAAAGCGCATTCCGAAATACTTAGCAGAACGTGAAATTGCATTTAGCGTTGCTTGCGCCACCTGAAAATTGTCAAACAGCAACACCTTATCGTCAGCATAATCAAGATCAGTCAGCCTTCCACCAGGTAAGAGGTCCATATCAGCATCTTGTGACTGCCGGAGACAATCCTCCATTATTTCGTCCATGACGAAATTAAACAAAAATGGTGAAAGGAGACAGCCTTGACGAACGCCACTCCTGGTGCTGAAACTGTCAGACGGTTCACCGTATACCCTAACCTGAGCCGAAGTATGGGAGTAAAACACTGACAGTATGTTCACATACTTGGTCGGTACACCCTTGCGTTCCAGCGACTCCAGAAATGTAGATCGATCCACCGAATCGAACACACCTTTATGGTCGATGAATACGGCAATTATTGGCCGGCGGTACAGATGACGCTGCTCCAGAAGTTGACGAGGAGTAAAAGGGTGATCTATATATCCCCGACCAGGGCGAAATCCTACCCATTCTTCTCCAATGTTTTCCTCGCGAGCTGCAGTTAGTCGACAACGTATAATGAATGCCAAAACGTTTGAAATGACTGGGGTCAAACTAATCCCCTATGGTTTTCGCAACAGCTCCGAGCTCCTTTCTTGAAAATGGGAACTATTATCGCGTGACTCTAGCACGGAGAGATGGTCTCCGTCGTCCACATCGATGGAAACAATCGAGTCTAGGCATCAACTAACACCTCTCCACCTTCTCTGAAAGGTGACGGTACGAGATCATCTAAACCGGCTGCCTTATTACGATTGACACCCGAGATGCAATTGCGAACCTCAGTCTCAGTGGGTGGCTCTAAATCTACTGACTAGGGTGTCACATCACAAGTTTGTGGCAACAACACGATAGACGCAACAGACCAGCTAAATTGACCCTCAAAGTGTTCCACCAAACTTCTGGATTTATTATAGATTAGTGTGCCATCTGCCTCGCTGATGGCTTCACTGAAAGACGGTCGCCTGGAAGCAGTGGCACGGATCAGCTTAAAGAGTTTGCCGCTGTTCCCTGACGCAGAAGCGATTTTCATTTCCTCAACTTTTTCCACTAACCAGGCCTCACGATCAGTCTTTAGACTACGTTGCAGCTTCCGACGGATATCTTTCTTAGACTAATTATGTGAACTACCAGGAGGAATCTTCCGTCTGGCTTCTTACATCTCCACAGATTTCTCTGAGATCCAATGTTTATTAAACTTATGTATCCCTGTGCCGCATGTTACAGTACTTGCTTTCCGAATGGCCTGTGAGATTTGAGTCCAGCAGCTATTAGAATCTTCGTGGTGCCACTAAGGTAACTTTTTAAACTGGTTTGGTACTTATGTTTTACTGATGGCAAGGCCAATTTATCAACAGCCGGTCGCTGCCGTCAGTGGGGTCGTTGTTCAGCAAAAGCAAGAACAAAACGACAACATACCAATGCATGATCTGAATCCAAGTACGTGCTCCATTAAGAACGACAGTCTTGAATGCAACCACGCCACCTGTAATTAACAGCTATGTGGTTTACCTGAGACCAGGCCTGATTCAGGGAAGGCGGGCGCCAAGTATAACATTGATGTGCACGATGCCTGAAATTAGTGCTGGCTAAAAATAGCTTATGTTCGGTTTATACTTCGAGACGGCCGATGCAGTATGGGATTATTGGTGTTGTGACTATTCGTGGTTGTGTGTGGACTGAGATACTGCCAGGGTGCCCAGACCTAGAGAGGGGAACGATTAGGATTCTTAACCAAAGCCTTTGGCTCAAAAGCCTATACCACAAG
>JTDE01001625.1:2670-55497 GCA_014338405.1 Paragonimus skrjabini miyazakii | reverse complement strand
CCGACGGATATCTTTCTTAGACTAATTATGTGAACTACCAGGAGGAATCTTCCGTCTGGCTTCTTACATCTCCACAGATTTCTCTGAGATCCAATGTTTATTAAACTTATGTATCCCTGTGCCGCATGTTACAGTACTTGCTTTCCGAATGGCCTGTGAGATTTGAGTCCAGCAGCTATTAGAATCTTCGTGGTGCCACTAAGGTAACTTTTTAAACTGGTTTGGTACTTATGTTTTACTGATGGCAAGGCCAATTTATCAACAGCCGGTCGCTGCCGTCAGTGGGGTCGTTGTTCAGCAAAAGCAAGGACAAAACGACAACATACCAATGCATGATCTGAATCCAAGTACGTGCTCCATTAAGAACGACAGTCTTGAATGCAACCACGCCACCTGTAATTAACAGCTATGTGGTTTACCTGAGACCAGGCCTGATTCAGGGAAGGCGGGCGCCAAGTATAACATTGATGTGCACGATGCCTGAAATTAGTGCTGGCTAAAAATAGCTTATGTTCGGTTTATACTTCGAGACGGCCGATGCAGTATGGGATTATTGGTGTTGTGACTATTCGTGGTTGTGTGTGGACTGAGATACTGCCAGGGTGCCCAGACCTAGAGAGGGGAACGATTAGGATTCTTAACCAAAGCCTTTGGCTCAAAAGCCTATACCACAAGAAAGCGAGTGGGTAGCAGTGTACCAGAACTGGTAAATTCTTCGGAAAAAGTTGCCAACCTGGAGGACCAGGAGACTAGTTTGTCAGAACTCCACCTGTTGGTCTGCCTGGCATGAGTGACTATGTCGGTGTGGTGGCCACACCGTCAAGTTTAGCCCAACAGATCATTGACATGCGCAAGCCGTCACTCCGCTTCAAGGTCCAGTCTCGTTGTGGCAGTTATCTCATTAGGGCAATCATGCGTTCGTAAGAATGTTCGGCAAAGTCTTCCACATAACAAATAGCCTTATACTAGTAACGCAGTAGAAAATGGGAGACATTTATTTGTTGATTGTGAGAGAAATTGTTAATGAAGGTGATGACAGATAACTGTTCTAAGTCGAACGTCACACATTACTATTGCCCATACCGTTGAACAGAGCTTAACGCCTGAAATGTAGCCAAACGAATAAACAATAGCATTTGTTTGTCAAATCCATTTGTGGAAGACTGAATAACGTCTAAATCATCTTCCTGCGATTCATCGTACACATTTCAAGTTATGTAGTGATATCACCGACCCCCATCAACAGTAGGTGTTTTAGCAGACTGCTTTCAGGATCATACATACTGGATCCGAAGATGCTGAGCCGGTTTCTGAGGGACACAATGTCACAAATGCATCTGCCTTGATGTGAGTGAGACCCCTCCTAGAGCTGATTAATAGTCTTTTACGTGATCCTGATATTCAAGATTGACTGGGATATAGCAAACCCCTCATAAATCTACTTCTTAGCACCCGCTTGCATAACCCGTGATATTGGAGCGTTCATCTAAAATGGAATACATGAGCGTATGTTAACCCATATATTGAACGTTCTCACTGAATAATTGCATATCTTCCGCGTATTATGGTTCGATGGATAGGGTCTAAGAATATACAATGAAGTTTTTACAATAGGCATAATGAGAAACAACTCATTTTTCGAGCTGTGAGACAATCAAAACTAATGCCACCTACCGAATGCATCAAGGACAGACTAGCATAAATCACTTCAAAGTCCTCAGCTTTCAATGAAGAACTCAGTTACCTTGAACTCTTGTAGTCACACGTTAACAAAAGCTAGTGAAGCGTCATCAATTACGTTACGTAACGGGACAAAATAACGCAACCGTAAGCAAACACGCCATAAACTGGCCGATGAATCAGCCGATTAGACGTTGTCCTCAGCGTGCGGTTGACTAGGCCAGATAAAGGATAATCAGGTGTAGTTTACATAATGTAATGAGTTTCGGTAATTGGAAAATTGGCGAATTACGAATCACGCATAAATAGGAATACAAAAAAAGTAAAAACGTGTACCAATTCGCAATTTCGTTTTTCAGAATTCTAAGTAAAGCGGTATGTCAGAAGGTGAATTGCCCGGAGGTTACTTCGTCTCACCTCGTAGTGACAATCACCAAAAAGTCATTAGTATCGAATATGAGTGTAAAATTAGGTTACAGGTCCAGTGATTTAAGCGGAAGAACAGATGACATGGAATGGCAAAAACAAAAAGCGTTGCAAGCTTTTCGTTTGGCTCAATCAACGTGAACTGGATTCCACTACTCCCGAAGTGAACAAGGCGCCATGATATGACCGACAACACTCATACATATGGGCTATGACAGATGTGACAAATTGGACATCATGAAAGGTTGAAGAATAACGTTATTCGTTGCCAAAGGTTTGTACTGATATCCGTTTGTTGATTGGATGCTGTATCTACCCGATATCCGCAACCACAAGAAAGGAAGGCAAACTTAACCAATCAGTTCAGGGTAGGCTACAGTTCCTCAACAGAAGAATCGAGCATAAAACTGCCGACAGCGTTTGACAAGTATAGAAAGTCGAACCTAATGCTTAGTCGCATGATAGCTCACTACATTCCTAACCATTAACGGCATTCCGGAACACAAAGCACACGATATAGTGACTGTATAAGAAGAATCGAGTTAACAGACGTACACCGGAGACAGGATTCTTCCAGCGCTTGTAGCCTTTGTCCAACAGGGCAAGAAACTCCGGTCGGGCTGGCTGGTCTACTGGTTCCAGTGAGTACACGTTCCAGCGGTAGGCTAGCGTGATTTGCTGTCGTTTCCACAATTCCAAAAACATAATAGCTGAGGAATGAAAAAGACAAAAATATACAACTCTTACAAAAGTTTTGTTTCAAAAATTTCGTCTCTAGCTCTAAAAAGAGGGTGTTGATTGATAAGGAATAGGGTTTAAAAAATTATACCAGCAGTCCGTCAGAGAACCGGACTGAACTCACTTCTCTCATGGATAGGTATAATCTGCCACTTTATCATGAAGGTATTATAAAATTATCACCTGTCAGTGTGTTGGACCTTTATGCATTGTTCTTAACAGTGAGTAAGAGAATATTCGAAAACGGTGCGAAATTTGTCACAACGATGAAAATATACGCGATAATCATAATCAACTTCCCATCCTTGACTTCGTCGCCAACTTCAATAGCAACAGTGCATCATGAGTATGTAGGAAAATGTACCCAATCTCTAAAAGGTATGAAAATTGTCTAAAACAATGACAACCTGTCAGGTTTAAGTGCCTACACGAATTAAGCCAGCACTCTTGGCCAAATGAATGAAGTGTGCAGAAAACAATCGCAGCCAGTAAAAAATCGCAGTCTTTCTTACTTTAATTGGCGCGGCCGAATTAGGAAGACACTGAGATTGGAAACGCGGCTACGGCGTTTCAATTTCTCACCGGCTACCAGTACAGAACTGATGCTGACATCGATCGTGCGTGCGTATTCAGCGAACGCATATTCAGCGACCATTTTTACCAGGAAAAATAGTAACGTTAGGTGATAAATGATCACACATAGTGAAATTTAGCGATTCAATTAAAACTGGAGATTACAAACTGCACACAAATAACATTCGATCGCATTTTTCGATTACAGATAAGCCCTTTGGTTGACATAGTTTGGATGGTATCAACTAGATTCCAGTTTTGTCCTTACCAATGTCCATCAGTAGAGCGTGCTCGGAATAACTGGTAGATTGTAAAAACAAGCCTCAACGGAAAGTTGAACTTCGACCCTCGTCTTTGTGAGGTAATTGTGGGTAGAGCGGTAAGTCATCCACTTCAAAAGATCTCAACATTCAACCACAATCACTTGCGACTATCCGCGAAATAAGCAAGGTAAATGTCCTGTTAACCATAATTCATGGTCTTGCAATCACGACTTCCCAAGTGGGAACAAGTCCGCGGATTTGTTCAACCGGCTAGAACTGCTACATTTAAAATCCGCGACTGTAAATTAGTGACTTTTGGTATACCTAGTGCAAGTATGAATGTAGAGTTACACCTGCAAGCCAAACGAGGAGAACCTAGGTCACAAGGACCTGTTCGCAAATCCCACAGCTGTAATTTAGTTTGGATTGCTTATACTCAAATAGGTCAGGACGATTCATGACAGAAAATAAATCGGAAAACTGTAGAGCAAGAATGACAATCACTTGGAAGAGTCCCAAGGGAAAACTTACCCCAAAGCGCCATCAGCACACCGAATAAAACGGTGCCCTCGTTGTCCACCAAGTGCGTCAGCTTTGTGCGGAAGCAAGACGCATTTAAGCGCCAGAATTTACATTGGTCCCGAGAGCACATTGGGCACATAATGACGTTTGCTCCGTGGTCGCACACTTCTCGTCTGTTCGGGGGGGGAAACAACAATATAAACAATAACACAGCATGCGATGGTTGGGCCACGTACTCCACGTGCCAGCTGAGCGTTTACCGTACCTGACAATTTACATAACCATTGGGTAAGCTCGCGTGGTGATCAAACGACATCACGGTCACAAAATATGGAAGCCCTTTCTTTTCTAATGAGTGAAGGAGGAAGGTATCGTTCGCTTGTCTAGGGTTCTCGTGATCACTCAAATCGCTGGATAGAAACGCTAACTGAGATAGCAGTGTATCGCGGTCAACGACATTCCTGTATTCACAGTTTCTAGCTCTTCCGCTTAGTCTCCTCATTAATTTTTAACCTTTCTATTAACGTTATCCTCTAATATATTCCACGGCACTATCGGGGTGAACGGCGGCTCGAGCCATATTACCTTCTGGTTAGGCTCAAGGCCGTTGTGATGATGTTGATGATGTACGACCGACAATGAGAATTAACAGTTTCCATTTCTATTTAAGGGAACATACAAAGGACCCGCTCAGATAACAAGGAATATGTTGCACACCAGTAGCTGAGTTAGATTGCGAGAGGGAGGAAATGGGATCGGCCTTATCGAACTGAGCGCCAGCATCCACTTCACGGTAACTCACGCGAAAACGCCACTACTTTTCACGCACCGCCCTCATAATCGCGACAGTCATCCATTTCCCTCTCCTCCTCGTCCACATCACCGTCATAATAATCTTCATCACCATGGTTTAGACGGATACAAAGCCACCATATTAAATGAACAAGATAATATCAAGTGATCATTATGCAACACCAAACGGTATGCTGCACGGGTTGTGAACTCACGTGATCGGATCACTGACCATTCCAAGTATACCGAACAGGAATATCAGCACACCAATGATAGCCACAGGAACCAGTGCTGAAGTGTAGAAGCCCAACCATGCAAAGTAGAAAGCAACTGCTTCGCCAAAGTAGTGTCTATCACAGGGCAGAATAACACAAGAGAAAAACTATGTTTACTCTTGTTAGGAAATGATAGTTGCTTCGTGCGACGTGTAAATCAGGATAATCAAACACAAAACGGATTGTCCAGGGGTATTCAAAGAAGCCAGTGCTAGAATGTGCCTACCCCAAGGTGATATTTCAAAGTTAGTTGATGGTATACAAACTCTGGTACAGGAAATATTCGGATTTTGTCAGTGTTGAAACAAAAATTTTAAAAGCAACAGAAAACTCGAATATAGTTTTCTAATTTTGTCTTAAATTTTGACTTCAGAATCATTCGTTACAGGACTAACACCACAGGACTGTATAAGCTGAAGAACACAGTGCACCAACCTGTGTTTTGTGAGCAGCTATATCATCAATAAATCGAATAGCACTCGATACCAAACAGTGATTTTCACAGTCTGCCTTGAATGGAATGTTCATTCTACCTGACTGGAAAGCGAGAATTATGGACTTCACAGAAGAAATGGTCGGAACCTAGTAAATGTGGACAAAATCATGTTGATTACTAATGATCAACAAGAGATCCAGATTACTATATTACAAACACGCAATCGTTGATAGCTTGTGTGTTAAGATACACAGTTCAGCGGGTTCGTTTCTAAAGAATTCGAACTTTCCTCTTGCTCAGTTTAAGCAAACTGAAGCGATCTTGATAATGTTCGCGTTTAATTTTGTTCTTTGAAGTCGACAAATCGTGACAAATAATCGTCCAGCTTAGCTCATCATCATGAACGTAAGCTAAAAAAAATGTCAAAACATGTTCAAGGTTCCCGAAAAATACAAACGGACAGTTTATTTTTTTTGTCCTGAACATCGCTTCGAATGGTTACGGCGATTTAACAAATTGAGCAAGAAGCTTGATTACCTCGTTCAATTCAGCGTCCTTGGCAATCTTAGTTTCGCGTCCTTGTCAAACTCCTACATTCAATGAACCAATCTGTAAGCAAACGCTAAGCAGTGGCACGTAATCGAGTTTTGCGAAATAACCCTGAAGTTGAAGAACTGACCACTTCCATGTGCCAGATAAGGCGGAAACACCGGATCCCCCTTTATCCGCATTATCAACACAACAATTGGACGTTTATTGAAAGATAGTTTCATTTCGTCAGTTACATTTTAAAGATAAACTATCCAAACATTTGAGGTGTAAAAGGCGCGAATGAGTCAGCCTATCAAAAACTATTGGCAAGCTCTAAGCCAAACTGATAATCAACATAGAAAAACATATTTATATAAGTAAAGACTGTTCACGGATGTCAGTGGTTCGCGTTGCAGTTAATCGGAAGAGTTTGATGGGCTGACTTGTTTGTTAATTGTTTGCAAATTCCCTGCGCTTAGCAAGTAAATGACCAGATAAGACGAAACGTCAATAGTTCGAAATACACATCGTGTTTTTGCGTTAGGTAAATCAAGTCGCAGCTCATGAGATGATTCTACTGTTAACTGCGTGGGTTGTCTAGTGTGGTTACAATCACATTAATTGTGTAATATTGTATCAGTTTTGGAGTGGGTTGTAGGAATGCCATTAAAACGACCACACAAAACAAAACACCAACCTGAAGACCGAATTACGTCTCATTTTCATCTTCCGTCAAGTATCGTTTCATGAATAATTCTGGGATGGGAGTTTCTTGAAAATCTAGCCCAACAAAATTCTTATATTACATCTAACAACATTAAGATCAAAATCAGCCACTTTTTGGCAGTGACAGAGGTCTTTTTATGAAAGTAGACTTTTCAACCAAAGGCATCATTAGTTATCATGCCAGGCGAAAACCACAACGGAACCAAACAGCATCATTCGTCCATACGTAGTGATTCGTGGAAATGAAGGCCACTATAAGGTGGCGAAAAACGCCATCGAAAATTTGATGAATCAACAGCCCGTTTCGAATGTGTTGGTCACCGGAAAGTTGCATATTGTGAAACAAAACCTACCGAACTGCTAAACGGTACCATAAGTTTGAGCTTCTATTTGGTGAGTTTTGTTCCGTTTTCCAACCAGTTTCTCTATTTCCATATCGCAAATCAGACGAAGAAGGGAGAGGTGAGAAATTGATCTATTTCACAAAATGTTTGCCACTGAATGATAGGACAGTTTGAATTCAACACTAAAGTGGTGCAAATCACAAGCTTTATGGATTAGTTTAATCAAAAAACTGTGACGAGCCACTATTCAACGCTTGGAAATTCACAAAGCCAGACTTAAAAAGCGGACTTTCAAAAGGTGGACCGGTTACTCCCCGATAACAAAATGCGAGGCAAACTGTCACATCAGAGCAGTATGAGTCAACATAAACGAAATGATTAGGAAAGGATATCAATGTAAAAAAGACGGCAAACTGCAACCAAAAAGAAGGCTCCTGAGATGATGTTACCGGAGTGTGGGGACAAGAATTAAGTTTATAACTATCAACGCACTTGGTGCATATGATAAACTGCGTTTCGGTTCCAGAAATAAGACGACATTCGTTTCACCTAAACGTTATCAAATAATCACATCAGGCGTAGTCTGATCGAGAAATAACCAACTGTTACAGAAAAAGCAACAAGCAAGTTAGCGCACGAAAACTGCTGCGTGAAAAATTTGAAAACAGGCTGAAGTACTTTCCCAAATAAAAAAAACGCTTTCTGGGACAGCGCTAAAACATTTCGTCCCAGAAAAGAACGTTAACCTCGCGGAATCCGACCTATTTACATGCATCAAGTGAGTTAGACTAATGCGTGAACCCAGTGAAAAAAATGTGCTCGTGATACTTCTGCGCTCTCTTAAAGAAATATTTCAGTTTTTTAAAGTACCACGAACTTTCTGGAAGAAAGCATAGTTTCAGATGGATAACTGTTTGCAGAAGAGTTTTCACGGTTGCTACAATTTCTTTAACTTTCCAAACCAGACGGTGACAATAAAAATATGACCACATGGCTCTTAGTTTTCACCTGTGAATCACCTTCAGTTTAACACTAAGAGGAACATCTCTTTCATTTGGCCATAAAGCATGCCGTAGCTAACCGAATAGAATAGTTGTGAACGTTTCATTCAGGTTTGCAAGATATCCGAAGTAAAAAGCATCCTCATTAAGTTCAAGGAGTATTTGATAAAAAAACGTCTCAGCTGGTACACGTCTTACTTTAGCATACGACATCAATGCGGGAATATTGTTCATTGCACTACAATGTTCCGCCTTGCTGCAAATATGTATAAAAGCTCGGCTGAACCTAACGAAGTTGCCGTACCGTCTCTCTCGAAAGGACTACGTCCGTTTCGGTCACCCGAAGGTGTTTCGTGCACAGTTATTGGAAGAGCCTAAGGCTGAAGCGCTCTTCGGATGGAGCTGTTTTCTAGAGATGGAGCACAGTATCACAACTGTTTCGACTACAAAGCTCTAAGGTAGACTAGACGCAGTCATCTACTTATAAATAACAGGCGCAATTAAATAGCAGCAAGTGGATTAACAGACGAACACTCAGACAGACATTCCTTCTAAGAAACATCCTTGAGAGAAGTGACTTACCTTACATAATCAATCGGTTGGGCACGGAAACAGCTGGAGTAAGAGGCCCAGTATCGCTGAAGGATAACGCGGTTGTTCAATTCCTTTCCAGACTCAGCCTTTTTGTTAGGCTATTCGGAAAAAATAACGTTAAACATACACGTATAAAGATCACTTGCCAGCTAAAGCGGATGAGATTAGGTGTGAGGACAAGAGTTAACACCAGTGCGAAGTGATGGCAAATCGTGTGAGATTTGAATGTGGATTAGCTAGTTGGTGATCGTGTGTAAAATACAACAAGCAAAAAAAAACAACAAATGTGCAACTTTGAACCAGCAGAACGAAAAAAACAGCAAAGTAGTGTCAACATTGCTTAGTAAGCCGAAGCGTACTACACATTGACACAAGATAGACATCGGGAACAGGTTAGTTTATGGAACGTATTGAACGTGGAAGGTCGATAGAATAAAAGCAAAAACAAATTATGGACCCACACGCAGATAGAGTGAGCCATCGAAACAAACGTAACATGTAGTGAAATGATAGTTCGAAAGAACAAAAATGATAGATATGTGCGGATCAAATGTTAGGATTTCGAATATGCACCTAAAAAACAGCAGTCTTCAACAGAGTCAAAGAAAAAGATCAACTTGCACGCACCATTGTTGTTTAGTTCACGGTAATAGATCGAGCCATAAAAAGCCTAGTAAATGTCTAACGATGATCACTAATAAGTTGCTGATATTTTGGTTGTAAAATGTTAAGCCCCAATTATGTTTGGTTGCAGCTTTCACATTTAGGTAGCTTTTTCGACTAGCCTCATTAGAAACGGAAACGGTTGTACGAACGGACAGCCAAAACGAGCAACCGAACTCGAAACCCGACGTCATCAATTACGAAGCACATCCTGGAGACAGGTCACAACGTCAACTAAATCAGGTCGTTCACTTTGTTGCTGCGACAACAAAACTCTAAATTTTCGGCTATCAGTGAAGTCGTATTGATCAAACAAGGACGGCCATTGTTGTGTACACAAAAGTTAGTGGTTCATACCGTTTACCTCCCACGGTAGCGCCATTTTGAACCGAAATTCACTCTGTTCAACTAGTGTTGCCATGAGCCTTTGTTACATATTCTGTTTGTATTTAATATGTGACTGGTAAGATAAATCAAAATGTTAGCCAGATGCAACATTTGTCTTTAAGTCGTTTTGAGGAAGCCGCTAAGTTGATTTTTATGAGGTACTGGCTCATCACTAGGGCGCATCCGAACCAACAAATGAAAGCTCATTCCCGTATTTTTGAAGCAAATGTATTAAACAGGATGTTACTGCCCTCGCCTTCATCATATTAGAAACCTAGTACCCACTTAATTACCTATGACCGCCTTTTATGAATGTGTAGATAATACCAGTTTGTCTCGATAGGAGACAAAATCTGATATCAGTTTCAATCAGTAATCACGTCATCAGGGCATCACAATAATGTTAAAGTCACCCACCACAGAGGACCAGGCAAACTACGTTTTGACTCCTAATATGTAACAGTCACCTATTTTAATGTTTATAGACTAAGATGAAGTTTTGTCTCAGACTTTGTTGCAAAGGATGGAGTAACTTCTACGGATAACAAAAACAGACTATTGCTCTGCTAACCCCTGTGATGTCAAGCTCACGTTTACCGACCTTTGTAAATTAGCTATGCCACTCAGTTTAATTGCACAACTCCATTACAATCGGTGCAGTGTGATTCCTTGTCCATTACAGTTGCGGCACAAAAACAATCCCGATCATCAATCTCCAGTGCTGTACCGATGAATGTGACGGCAATGGTGATCCGACTACACTATCCGCGCCAAAATGTTACAGTCTTAAGTAAAAAGTATATGATCCTGATTGATCAGCAGGCTTCCGAGAACGTAGTGTACCTACTCCGTTTAATGAACCCCATCTAAAAAACGGCTGATAATAAAGTATCCGCGATGAATCTAAATAACTAAAATACTTCAATTCATTTGCTACTATTTTTAGTCCTATGGAATGAATACAATGAGAGAGTTTGAATAAACTCCAATCTTTATGTAAGCCACTTCATCTAGAGAGACAGTTCAGTGTCCGATGATCAAAAGAGTCAGAGAAGCGATTCTGATCGGTCACTGGTTACAAATATGCACTTGATAAATTTACATAACTATGATACCAGTGGGTAACAAATTAGTTTTATGTGAATTCACATCTCGAAATAAAAAGGGAAATAAAATAGATGAGATAGGACTTAAATCATAAAATCCTTGCATTTCCAGCCAAGTAATTCACACCAAAGTGCTTACGGCTTGTAAACAGATAACTGAGAATAAAGTCATATCTGCACCCTTGTGTCATCCATTACACCGTTTCAAATAAAAACAATATTCATGCAAGTGAACCTGAGAGGCCACCACCTCCAACAATATCCACAGATAGACTTTTTGAACCAAGGAACTTCTAGTATGGTGAGTGAACCTGCAAGAAACGCAATTATTTCGGTATTCAATATAATATATCAATGAGTCTTCTTTGAACGGTCAAAACTCGGTCGGATAACATGAGAAATCAAAATGAGCCATCAGTAAAGGTAATATGCTTAGCGGGAAAGAAATGATAGGCAAAAATCCGAAAAATAGGCAGGACCGGACAGAAATGGGCGTAATATTTAGGGTGAAACTTCACTGCGTAATGGAATAGAATTCCGGGCTAATAACAATAGCCTACAATCGGCGGTATGTGCATTGGAATTAGACACTAAGGGTGTCTGCTGTCTCTACATTAACCTGAGAGACTTGATTAATCTACTGATAAATTCGCTCATTTCACCAGAACAAATTATCGTTCATTTACCTTGCATCTTGAATCAGTCGGCTGCAGTATCCGCAGTGGGGTAGTATATAGCTTAGTCATTTCAGTTTATGACAAACGATCGAATTACGGTACTAAATCTCAACGCAGTCTGACCATTGGAAAAGTTGAGAACTTCAATACCCTGTACCGGCAACAACTTAGTAGACTAATGTGATTTACGACACCATCACGCTATCAAGATCAAGCTTATGACAGTTCTATAAGAAAAAATACAAATATGAAGGCAAGAAATAACTCAAAGAATATTGTGCATATTTTTGTGCACAAGTGGTACGCAAACGGACACGTACAGTGATCTTTGGTGCAACCCAGCATTCGGCATGCGAACAGTTTCACCAGAGATCGATGTAACAAAACATTGTGCACAAGCATGTGGGCGAGTAAGTATGTATGAGATGGATGGTTGTACAGAGAAAGTAATCAAGAAACAGACTACGGGGTCAAACAATGGTCTTAGGATAGCCAGACCGATTTTCGTAAAAGTGAGGCTTATGTGGTATGTGGAGGGTCTGCATCAAATGTAACTATCTGTTGAAATTCCACCCTTAAGCACCCAACAAAACGGTAATTTGAATTAAGTTAAGGGTGGTGTCACTCTGAAATTTATGGGAGACCGTAATACATAATGTGTAGTATCTACCGTTGACAAGATACAAAGAAATCGAATCAAATGCACCGAACTGTACAATAGGGATCATATGCCCAGTAAGTATATGCGCTCGGCAATGATATATTGAAGTGTGAACAGGTTTACACGTGTTCGGAAGTGAAACGTGAGTGTGAGATTTTCAGCGTTCAGAAAAAGATATGGTTAGCATGAAAATGTGTATATATTGCTGAACTTGGAGAGGCAACGTAAACCTGTTCAGTGATCAGACGGTTCGATTGGTCATGTTGACTAATGAACTATAACACGGCAACAAGTTGTAAAGACACCGTAAACTTGGCTGGAGGTTTTAAAATCATTCAAATAGGTGGTTAGAAACGCCATCTGAGTTGACATAATGTCATAATCAGTCGAATGTCTGTATCTACACCATTGCAACGTAGCGCTCCTAATTAGCCTAACATAATCCAAGCATGCTTCCCCCTTCTTTGTAAAAAAAAATCCCATGGAATTTATCCTCATTCCTACTAGCATTACATCAGCGGTTTACACCGACGCTTACATGCTAAACAAACGTGAAGAGATTGAATCCCAGTCTGAAGATAAAAGAAGGGGAGAAGACGGGAGTTACAACTTGAGACCTTTATGTCCATACTCAACTAATCACCAGCAACGTGCCCATAATGCTGCATTGAAGAGCGGATCGCGCCACAATATTACATGGACAGGTGACTGTCTCTTCGCACATTCATTCATACGTATGTATTTACATATGTGAGGTTATTCATATCCTGAAAGGATACAAACTTGAACTGGGCCATCTGGAGGGAGGCGAGCTGGACAGTCATTCAAACGTCTAATCAGCTGCAGCTTCATGACTACAAATTCAAACGCATTGTAAGCGAACGAACGCAAATGGGCTCTATAGAACCAAGTGACGTGACCATGTTGTTCTGCGAGAAACAGCGCTGCGGATAAGCTTGCCATCTCAGATTTGTGAGACAGCTGCCAACGATGAAAAAACAGGAAATTTGGGCATAAGTGAGTTATAATATATGCTTATATTTGTATCAGCCAACAACTTTCATCGTTTGGTAAACTACTTGTTCTCCTTTTCAGATATATGGAGCATAGTTATACGCTATCTCCCTCTCTAGTGTTGGTAACGCACTGTATTCCGAACATCTGTGCCCGTCTTACTGATAAGTAATGTGACAGGTCTGATAATTCTAAAGAAGAATCAGTTGGGAAAAACCTGGACTTCAATTGAACTCAAACCAGCGACAGTAACAGCATGCCAGGAAGCGGCAAGTGCTTTGCCAACTGAGCTATGAAGGTACACTGACAGCTCAGAAATTTTACGCTTTGGACTCAGTTACCCACCCAATTCATTGTATCATGTGGAATCCATCCAACGATCTAGGTTTTCGCATCCAGTTCACATCTGAAAACACATCAAAGCTACCCGCCTTATGTTCTCAATATCTAACCGACTTTCTCTCTCTCTCCCCAAATATTTTTTATCCCCGAGAGATAACGGGTTCAGCTTCACATTAGTTTGTCATCTAGCTAATTAATACTGACCGGCTTGATCACAAAGACCAACATCAGGTTCATCCTCATTATCATAACAGCTTTGAGCTTCACCAGAAAGTATTGTGTGTTGGGTAGCAGCTCATCCCAACAGTAAAGTGTAGTATCCTAAACAGTTAAAAATTGACAATGAAAGGCTAAGCAGAAGAAGAAGAAATGTCATGAATATAAGCACACCACTGACTGTGGCACAATGTCATCTCGGATAGCGTGTCTAACCAGCGATTTGAGTGATCACGAGGACCCCAGCCAGACATATGACACCTACCTACTTTCCTCAATGAAACAGTGAGGATCTTCGTATTTCATGACCACGCTGTTGCTTGGCCACCATGTGGTTTCACCCAACTGTTGGTGGTCTCAGTATATAATACCAGATATGATAAACGCCCAGCTGAGATGCGGAGTACGTGACCCAATCAACCCAAACTATGCAACGCGATTAGCTGACCAATTGATCGCACATCCCGAGCATTCCGGAATACGCGCCGGCGAAGGTCCGTATTGTTAGTTCGATCAGTTCACTTAATGTCAGTTAAGTGTTAGAGACAACCATGGTCAAACACAACAAATGTGTTGACATCTTCGTTACGAACACGCCACGTTTCGAAACCATAATGCAAAACAAAACGCACACAAGCATTATACACTCCTACTTCCAGCGACAACCGAAAGACAGGTGATGCAAGTTGGCAAGGGCAACTCGTGCCTTTGTTATCCTCGCTGATATTTCATCAGCAATATTACAGGCTGACAACTTAGTGCTACCTAAGTACGTGAAAGAGTCCAGTCTTGATGAGATTACCTGCAATGAAGAAAGTAGGAGTGGAAATGCTCCAGTTTTGAAGCAGCACCTTGCACTCTGAAGGTGTGAAGCACATTTCATACAAGCCAGCCTTCTCATTCACCTTATCTGGCATGGTCTATAGGTAAAGGGTGGGTGAGTAGAATCATAACACGTGCAGTGCAACCCACATATGGCATCACTCGTGCGTGTACGTCCTTTGGCTTTAGTTGCTGTGATAAGCTAATCCGGAAACGGATGTCGCCAATCGTATTCTAAAAATGGTTCTGTGGTGGATGACGACTGTAATTAAACTAGTGACAACGTAACAGTTCGAAGTACATTAGGGTGATCTTTAACCACTAATCATTACAGTCCAATGCCACAAGACGAATAGGTCAAGCGGTTTGCAGTGTCTTTATAATATTGTAGCTATGCCCTAACACGTAATAATTAAAACGGCATCAGATTGTGGACAAAAGCTTACCGAAACCAAGTATGAAAGTCTACTTCTCCGGGCTACGTCCGCGGAGGTGGATACAGTCGAAAGAGATCTAAATGTGCCAGACTAGTACGATGTACAAAATACGGATTTACCTGCTTTGAAAAGAAAAAAACACCGAAAGTTTGTCAACCGGAAGTCCTGACGCAATCATTTAGTCGGAATCTGTAACACTCGAGTACATTCACCTCCAAAAACAGTTGTTAACAATGTCGGTACTCTTTTTAATTGCTATTCTAGATTGTGGTCGGAGTAGCAGCGTAACAATCGAAACACCAAAGCAAATATGTGTACCTAACGGTTAGAAAACACAGTTGACTAGTGCAGCTGTTCTATCGTATATCGAAAAACTAAACGTCCAATCTAACAAACGATTCGGGAATGCCAATTTAAGGCGTGAATCTTATACATTTCAAAATTCGGGATTTACAGTGGGATTTCATTGTGTAGTCGTGCATTGGGAACCCAAGATGTAATCCTTGCAAACAGATGATGGTTTGTCGAAGGGAACGTGTTACTATTATCAGTAAGCAGTGTAGTGTCGTGCTTGGAGAGTACAACCAGAGAAATCACCCGTCACTAATCGACGAGGTGCTGAATTAGGGCAGTGGTACCCATACCGTGGTCATCAGTTATCACCATAAGGCCAAACACAAAAAAGACAAACATCACTAAACTTGACGGAATACAGACTCAACATTAAAGTGGAAAATCCTTTGTGAAAGCCTTTTCGCGCTTTACTCTTGAAGTCCGATTTGCAAGTTGTCGAATGAAACAGATGAATCAGACAATCACGCAAGCAAGTTACACCAGCGGATGACGGCATCTGAAGCGAGGTGATGCGGTGTTATCAAGCGATCAAACGACAGGAGTACACACAGACAAGCAGTGATGAACAGGAACGGACGTTGAAAATAAAAGAACATACCGCTGCTGCCCCATCCTCGGCTAGGGTCAGGCCCTCTACGGCCGCCTCAGCCACGTGATCACGAAAGAACTTTTGCAACTCCTCATTGAACTAACGGAAAAAAGTTTAAAATGAGGTGATGTTGCTGATATTCTTGTGGGTGTGTGTGCAAAACAAAACAAAGGTATGGAAGAGATCGCCGATGTACACGTTTCCAGCAAAACACATCAAGGCTAAAATCAGGCTTTAGCTTGTATAACTCATGATTTTCTATCCTCTGAATTACCATTCTGAGATTCACGAGAGGTGTAGATACAGTCAACTTTTCGCAAACAAGTCAATCCAACACAGGATACGCGTCACTGTAATTAAACGGTAGCAACAGCGAGGTTGAGACAGGAGAGCTATAATATCGTTTCCGATTTTACAGTCAATAGAAGTATGTTATTTTCATCCGAGTTGTTCCTCGACCAGTAATATAAGCGACCGGTAAAGTGGCCTTTAATCGCTTGTTGAAACGCAGTTTCCGTGTCGTCTCATCTTTGGCTTAGCATACGCAAGAGTAAATTCTGTTAACGAATCCAAGTATTAAGAAAGTTTTATCAGGTTGAAGCACGTATCGAGCCTGATTTTAGCGTTAAGGTCGGACATATAGCACGGCGTTTCGTTCGTTCGTGCCTGTCGGACGAAACATGCCAGGTCACTGCATCAAATCAGTCAGATATATCTTTCACGTAGCAACATCACATGCTGGTACCAGCATTCTTCAATAGATGTCAGCGTCCGTCAGAGTATCACAAACATAAGAGCTTACGCGTAAACGCACGAAACACGCACATAGGTGCACCGGATCGACGTGAACTGACCACACTCCAAAATTGTGTCTATACTTTCCTGGTTTAAAATTCCCCCGCGTCCAGAAATTTCAGTCATAAAATAAGACGATTAAGATCGAATTAACTGAAAAATCTCCGACTAGTTCTCAAGCATTCAAACGAGCCGACCCCAAAATGAACAACGATACACGGCATTCACAGTACGTTGATCAACCATCTACGACGCTGAAGATGCGTACACTGTGGTGCTAAAATAAAAAAATTCGGGATAGAACCATTCAGCAGCTCTTGAGAAGTTCTCGTCTGACGAACAAAATCCGATGATCACGAATGCTATGCGGTCTTTCGATAGTACTCGTTCACACAAAGAGAAAGATGCATTAGCCGTCCAGTTAAACAGGAAAAAAACGAATCACATACCTCATGAAGGGGATAGGCAGCAATGAAAACACCGTCACTAATGAGCCGAGTGATTCCGATCGCTGGATTCCTTGAATAAACGGAGTCGTTCTCGTCTAAGAGGTCTACGTAGTTGATTGGAAGATACGGAAAACGTAAAAACATTTAGTAGTAAACTCAATAAGTATGAAAACAGGAGCAAGACAGCAGAAAAATGAAAAAGTTGCTAATCACGGATTTAGCTTGCATCAACTGTATTATTGATAGGTGGTGTAGCAGATTTGATGATTCGAATAAAACTGACTGCGAAACATCTAAGCTTCGGTTGGATTTCAATCGGCAACAGAAACGGTATGACCACAAGCGGCCGGCTGTACCAGTTGAACTACAGACTCATACCAGGAGCTCAGAAATTTCACATCTCGGATCCAGCCGAAGCCCAGGTTTTTCGCAGGTGAGTTTCTTTTAAGCTAAGTCAATTGTGCAAACACAGAGGCGACACACAAGATTCTGTACCAATGTTATAGGTCACGGTTGTGTGCAGATGTCCCTTGACTTTGGACACTGTGAGAAGGTAATCTGGAAACGGATAACGCCAACCAGTTTCATCGTTCCGGCTTACAAATAAAAAGTACGCTAGGCAATGAGTGACCCATAAGGGGTCAACAGTGCAGAATTTGACTTAAAATATAAATCACTCGATTGTGGTAACCGTCCACATGAGTAAGTGTTACATAGTTTGTCTCAATGCTCAGCGATTCATGGAACAGCAGTACTCAACACAAAGGCAGTAATTCAAACTGATTGGTTTTAGATTATTCTTCATGCGGCTAGTTACAACACGATTATATAGGTTTATGCACCTAAGTACATCGTGGCCCGAGAGGTGTGGCATAGCTAACGGGTTTGACAGGGAAAAATATTGTAACAGAAGGGCAATTATTTTCTTTGGATAATGCTTCTTTGGTTACGAGTAATCCATTGAAAGAAATTGCTGAGTACCTTTGGAATTAAGCAATACGCACCGATAAAGTATCGCAAACGTTGGTTCATCCTAGAGTCTCAGTCATACTTCTTACGTCTCACTTTCTTGTGGGCAAATCAGGTGGACCGTGCGCCTGAAGCAGAAATTCACTATGTTAGCAAAGGTCTCTTGTATTGTACAATAACAATGTGGAGCATGGCCGTCGTACTGAAACCAAACTTGATTGCCCGTTTTCAGTTGATCTAGCCCTAGAAATTATTTGACTCTTAAAGTCCATGCACCGCTTGCGGTGTATTGGGTGCATCCAGCGAGCAAAGGCTTCCGAATAAAATTTCAAACTGCTTTCTACGCAACTGATCATAGGCTTTAGTGACATGCCTGTCACTAAACTCCTATGTGGCTAAGCTGACATTCCCATGA
This sequence comes from Paragonimus skrjabini miyazakii, assembly GCA_014338405.1. Lineage (NCBI taxonomy): Eukaryota > Metazoa > Platyhelminthes > Trematoda > Plagiorchiida > Troglotrematidae > Paragonimus > Paragonimus skrjabini miyazakii. The sequence continues at coordinate 36,700 of JTDE01001625.1, read as the reverse complement.
CAATCCGTGTAGAGAAACGCAAGTCCAATGCGTTACGCACACTACCACACAACTTTCTAGCGTTCACCTGACAAGTGAGGATGTCGTGTACTAGACTGCTCCTATAGTGCTTAAGCAAGAAACTACGGATATACAATGTCACAGTAATGTTCTGTGCAGCTGATTAAACTATTGTGCACAAACGCAATTGGCAGCCACTTCCTACAACATGCTTACAGTTCGCAGTGTGTATGTGTGTGTGTGTTGTATATTACAAGAATAAGCGTCGCCCGGTGGATTTGCTAGCGGCAAGGCCGCACGATATGACATAACCGTTACACGTGTCCTGAAGCCACATAGAAAATAATAGGTGTTAATCGGGAGAAACGACCTCTAGGACATGCCGTAGTCGTACCGTCACTCACGAAGCCGAAATTCTACCCCAAAACTCACGAATTTTTTACCAATCATGATCTTGTTCAGACCTGTTTAACAGACTCCGCGTGAATCCCAGTCTACCTCCTTCAATCACCTGCGTTCGTTGGCCCAACTCAGCCTGCTTGGTTACCAGAAGCGTCACGACAACCCTTCGTTCTTCAAACCGACCCAGCAGGTCTGGATTTCTGTGTCTTGTTCACTCTTGTCGCATTTCCGTTTGTGAGCTGTCGACACTCCGTCCGACTGGATGAACACATTCCACTTCGGGTCACCGGTTTGAACCAGCTACCATCACAAGTTAGTGAAGTCAGTATATAACCCATGGTCCAGCGCGTGCACTTTCGTGCCGATAAGTCACAGCAACCGGTTTTAGTCAAGTCTGGACATAACTGAAAAAGAAACAGTCTGAACAAGACTCCAGAGAAACAACATTCTTGCCACAAGCAGGCAAATGTTCTTGTCCATTCAGCCAGTTCAAACGCCGCTTCTGACAAGCAATTCAATATACCAGGCTAACGTGCTTTGGCTCGGTATGAATCTAATCCACGCCAAACTTTCATTGAGAACAATCAAAACAATATGACTGTGCTGAACTAGCATAAAGTTGTAAAGCTGCTCTCACCAACAACAAACAGTACGGGTTGGTCTACGGACGCCTCTTGAGTATCTCACAGCAAGGGCTTTTGGAGATCCAGTCAGTTGAATGAAAGTCAACGGACTATCCAATATAATGATACCACCGTGATTAACAATCGTGCACTCCTCAGTAAATCTCATTATTCTCACAGTCACGTAATCTTTGATAGGTCAATTTGCACAGCCGCAAAACAACGACTGAGGTAAGCATGAGATGAAGTCGGAGATGAAAACGCTGGCGACTATTAAAAAATGGACAACAGCTACAAGCCATTAAGGAGAAACTAACCGATACCAGTCGAAATATTTAATCGTTCATTGCCTGTACATATTTACAGTTTGCGAAGTAACAGTAAGATCACCAGATTGTCAGCTAATTCCGTAACAACAAGTCATAAAGTGCACGCTTTTCGTAGCCAACACTTGCTATTGTCTTATGTTAGGTAATTCACCATAGTTAATCGACAGTGCAAACACCCGTTGATGTGTGAACTAAATGAAAAGCGTTCTCAACAACGTTAATTACTTGATACTAAGTTACACAAGCCGGCGCAGATTACCGAACGCAAAAGAAATCTAATTCTATCCTTTGAGGCATTTACGCGTTGATGTATTTTAACGTTCTACCATAATAACCAAAATTCCGCAATAAATGACCAAATTTTTAGTTCCTAACTTTTCTCATGTCACCACTCTTAGTTTCAGCACGTGGTTGACAGAGAGGATGGCGGACGCTTTTCCGCATGAAATAGTGGATAATATTATTTTGATTTCAATATCTTGAGATAAGGAACAACTAATCCGATCATCTTCGCCTTGTTGAGGATGACGGAAACTGGGTCCCACTCTCTGCAGTCCGCCAACACATCACATAGTAAACTGCCGGACGTAAGTTTCGTTCATAGTGACACAGCAGTCCATCCACTGTAAGCAGGAAAGTTTAGTCACCAACCTTCCTGGACGGACAAGAAAACATCAACGTAGTTGAGGAGTTTCGTGCATACATCACGTTGGCCCAAAGAGAATGTTTAAAAAAGTCGTGGAAATCCGAAAAACTGGGTGCATTGGATTGAGGCTGCAAGTCGATGATCCTGAGTTCTCCTCAAACGTGCGGAGTCAACCGATTAACAATAGGTAGCTTATAGTCAATTGGTAGTGGTGTGCCTTATCGCTCGTGAATCAAACCATCCATCGTAGTATCCATTCATTTATTAACATGATCTTGATTAGAAGGTACTGTGACCCGGACCACCACTCACCTTAACAGTGACAAGGAGAAGCACAGAAGAAGAAAAGTTAATTAGAAAGATTAAAAAGTGGAAAGTCTGAGCGGAAAAACTGGAAATGATGTGAATGCAGATAGGCCAGTGACTGCGGCACACTGTCATCTCGGATAGCATCTCTAGCCAGCGATTTTGGGCGATCACGAGGACCTCAACCTGGAAGGCGATTCTTACCCACTTTGGTCAACGAGAAAATCGCGATCTTCGGAGTTAGTGAACACGTCGTTGTTTGGCAATCAAACGGTTTTACTTAACTAATAGTGGTTTCAATACACAATGCCTGGTATGGTGAACGCTCAGCTGACATGTGGAGTACGTGACCCAACCGTCGTAGGCTGTGCGACGTGATCAGGTGAACAATTGATTGTGCATCCTCAGCGTTCTAGTAAGAATATCGCACCGTCATCGTTGCATGAAATACATCTATAATCCTTGTTTTGCAACCTTTCTAGTATAAACAAGTGAAACATAGAACGTTGAGTTTGATTTAAAGATGATCTAAATTATAGCAAAATTGGACCGACAGTTGTTAAATTTGAACGAATAGATTCGAGTTCATCAGTACCACGACAGTCGTTAGCCCCGATAATGCTGCAACTCGGTAGTTTACTGAACTCGGTTAAGGTTTTATTCAGTACAAAAAAAATGTTACAAGAACTGTCAAATCACATTCAATTGTGACAAGCCCGATCCAGAAGAAGTTTTAACGGCTGATAAGTAGGGAAAGACTATTGACAAAGAAAATCTACGAACAAGACTCTTATACCTGGCATCATGCGAACTGATATGACTAAAAATAAATCAGGTGGCCGTGCATCTGAGTGGATCAAAAACAATAGTCAACACGTTTATGAAGAATTGCACAGTCAAACAATCATAAGAATGGTCATAAGAATTTAACCACACGGGACAAAACACTAGTTCATTACGTTTATAATACAGTAGGTGAGATGGCGGCTAATCGAGGTCAATGGCGTGAATGTTGTCACTGTTTGGCCGAGTTGTCTGTGAGGTGAGTGCGTAGACAAATGAAATCGTTCACCAAAGGGTTGGTCACTGTAGATCGGGTTCGTCTCCCGGGCTGGAGCTCTCGCGACTCACAGAGTCGGTGGCTTGAGACGTCAGGTGAGATGGCGGCTAACCGAGCTCAGTGGCGTGAATGTTGTCGTTGTTTGGCCGACTTGTCTATGAAGTGAGTGCACTTAATGACGCGGGGCAGTGAAAGCCGCGAGAAAGCTGTCTTGCTGATGACGCTTTACTTTCACGCACAGATTGGTTGTTTTTTGCAGGGTGTAGGAACATTGATGCTGAGTGTTTGAATAAAGAAGTGGTTATATTTTTTTAGTAGTTGGGTCCTTTCCCGTCCCATTCCTTTTTTCGCTTCCCGCTTCCTACACAGGGTTTGCTTTTTCTTCTATTTCATTGTTGTGTGGCAGTTAAGCATCAGTGTGAAGCAATGATGTATTGCTGTCTATAATGACGATGATGATGCATATCAATTGAAAGAGGCATTGCAACTGGGTGTGTCCGTACGGCGGAAACAGATAATACCCAATGGTAGATCACACTCAACTTGTCGGTGCAGATGCGTACAACTCTACCCTTTGAAGCACATATACAACACATGTAATGTCTTGATATTATGCTAGTTCGTTTGTATTCATACATCATTATTCATAAAAGAATGTCCTAAACCAAAGAATGATCAGGACACAACGAGAATACCAGAGACCTCAAACTTATTTCGCGCAGTCCACTAACTGCTCGGATACACTGTGATTAGCTGTAATATACATAATAGTGTACGAACTAACTATACTGTTCGGCTATGCCCATCCAATATGACTACCACACAGTCACCGATGATCTCAGTCCACTGAAACTTCGAGCAAGATCGGAACATGCTGCTTGCTGTTAAGAAGCATGTCTTTCACAACCCTTAACATCTGTTTAAGGTCATTCGAACGCTAATCTTTCGATTAAGTGACGGTAGCATCAGTTAAAAAATTATCACCTTCCACTCAACAAAATCACTTCTGTGCATGGAAGAGAAAGTAAATTAGTGTTAGGCCTAAATAAGACCACTGTTATTGATAAATAGATTTGACATTTATGGTAGTACTCCCATCTCTTTGTCTTCTATCGCTTTCACACAGAATAGTTTAACGTGGCGGACAAAATGTGCACATTGTTCTCCCGCGACGCCCTTTAGAGCAACATGGAATAAGTGTTCCAGAGTATACAAGTGGCATTTCTGCAGGCCCCGCATTGGACCGAGATCGCCATTTATCAATTCACCTTAGTGGATCCACAAATATTGCTCCACCCTAGCCTTCACCATGGTCCAGGAGTTCTCACTGAGATTCAGTGTGGGTGTTAGGGCGTCTATTTTTATCCATCCAAAAACCGCCTCCGTCCTTAAGAAAAAAACGATTGACTTTGCCCCATTTAGCGCACCTGTTCAGGGCGACCGAGAGGTGGCCTTGGCTAGTTTTTACCCGTCAGACATTTTACTCTGCTGTGCCCATTAGCGACACTAACTTTTTTCCCGGTAAATGACCTTCCTTTTTTATGGTTCGGGAATGTTCTTATAGCCACTGCACACCATATAAGTACTTTGTCGCCTCTGGAGCACACGTTTTGGGTCGGAATAAAGCTGTTTTTTTTTGCACTCGTCTTTTGGCTTGCCTTGGGAGCATATACAGCGACAGTCGCGGCATTATTCGGGGCCGAGATTTTTGTGTTAATGATTACCGGGACGAGAATCCGATTTTATCGAGCGTACCACTATACCACGAACCAGCGTATCGTTTAGGGAGATTTACAACAGTGGGCGAAAACGGTGCCAATCGCAATAGATACCCTTCTTGATGAGCATCTTCGGAAAATATGTTTTCCGAATCTGAATGACAAGGGGTATTGTCTCAGGTTACCATTATTATTGAGATAGCTACCCGACTTTCAGTCTGTCCATAACAGCATGAAACCATTGTCCACTGTCATCATCGTTGTAGGCACCCCTTCCCACTGTTTAGGTCGCAATCGAGATTTCTGTCATTGTTCCAATCAAATACAAGCGTCAGCCTCTGTTGTTGGTGACACAAATGCACTCTTTCTTTCCCTTCAAAGGGCGTCCCATTGACCTTATGCAAAACAAGTTGAAGTTAATCTCATGGCTGTTATGATGATGATGATGAATCTCATCAAAACAGCAGAGTTTTCGAACTAGAGTGGACAAATGGACAAATAAAATCCCGTCGTACTGACCGGTTCTCATTGATGTTCACGTTGATGGGAATTTGATGAACCTCCCATTCCAATATTGACTAGTAGTAGTCGTCAATACTTAGCTTCCGCATGTATTTTCAAAGATTCGAGAGTCAATATCAGGGTGATGGATATCCATTCCGATATTATGTCAATTCCGAATCATTAAAAATTTTATTCCTCTTCGACGTTGCGCTTCGCAACCGATACAATTGACTTGGAGTCACTTATATGTGGTCTTGCAATTGACTCCATTTAGGCGAGCTACCATACGTCAATCATCTTCTCTTTCGCAAGGTTCAATAATGCGCATGCGCGCATTGGAATTGATGCGCTTGTATTTACGTCCGTCATCGATACTAAAAGATGTTAACATTCATTGGTTTGTCCTCTCTGCTCCTTATGTGATGGAGTCCACATCCCGATCTGACCAAATGGCGGACATCATCCTATCGGAGTGATCAGTGCGTACAGATGAAATCTAAAAAAACCCGCAAACCAAGACTCCATTAGACCAGTCATCGACCACATTTGTAACGTAAAAATGAAGAACTTCTACTATCCCAGAAAGAAAGGCCTTCACAGAAAAGATCCTTTCTTATGTCTAAAAGAGAAACCAGTATGAAACAGAGTATAGTTACTTGCAGTTATTCAGACATCTTCCAACTTGACCGGTATGGCTTTCTACGTCTTGTTCATTCATGCCACGTTTTGGTCTGTCAGTTGTTAACACCCAGCCCATCAAGACAAAAGCATTACACCTTGGTTCAGGAGTTTTGTTATACCTACCACCGCAGGTGCTTGAGCTCAGTATAAAGCAAATAGTTCGTCAGGCTCATGTTCAAGCTGACAAGCCACGGTTATCAGTATTAAACATGTTTGAACATAGCAACCAGACAGGCTGTTGTGTTACGAGGGGGTAGATACTGCTGTTCACTCAGCCACCGATCGTGCCAAAGAGGTGTTAACATCGTGTTGTTTGGTATGCATGGCATCAGTCATGTTTGGATTCGTCGCTTCAGCAAACAACAGTACGACCGATCTCACGTTACAAGGGGACGTTCTTGTACTCCGAGTTACCCCTGAATAAAAGCGATTGCTTGCTATCGGTAAATGACGTGAAAACACGCATGATGGACACAGCCCATCTCGTATTACTCGTCTGCAGTGGTTACGGTCAAAAGATCTCGAAGTTTATAATGTATACGGCATACTATCCTCAGGTTTGAAACAACGTACCATCTCTACCAGCTTTCTCCTCCTCCTTCTCTTCCTCCTCTTCCTCCTCCTCCTCCTCCTCCTCCACATCATCATCATCATAGATAACAATACATCAGTGATTCACACTGATGCTCAATTGCCACACAGCTTCCTCCTTATTTCGACTCACTAAGTAGAGAGATTAACTGGAAATGATTAAGATCGGAAACCCTCTTTGCGTAACGAGGAAAGTGGTCAATTAACAGACAGCGTGTTTTGATCTTCCTGGAAGCACGGATATTTAGTTAGTTAATATTGTGATTACAACGTGTGAAAAACCGCCAATTTCGTAGTAAAAGATGAGTTAGTCTGTTAAGTAAATCACAAGACAAGAGTGAAACACAAATCCGTCCCATGAAACATAGTGGAGTATATAATCTAACAAACAGAGATAAAAGGCTGAACATGTTATTAGAACATACATATTTTCCACATAGAACGCTGTCAAGGCACATAGTAGGTTAAACGAAACGTAACACACAAAAATGCAGCACAAATGACGAAGGATAAGCTTACCGGATGCGACCTCGGCCGCCGGATCGCGAACAACACATCGTGTACGTCTTAAGATGTAATCCAATACCAGTGATCGTTCGACCGTGGTGAAAAATTCATCTCTTTCCTCGGGTATTTCGTACCTGACGGGGAGATCAGTTCAGATACACTGGACAATAACACGGAACCATATATGTCATTAAAAATGCTCTGACGAACAGTCAACAAAAAGAAACAGAGAAGGGTTGTCCGAATGAAACTAGTATATTCCGCTGAACGGCAAACAGGTACAGAACAAATGGTCCCTGAATTCACACTTTGCACAGAAAATACAGGTAAGGTATGTAATTGATCCAATGATGAGGCTGCCCTAAGTGTTCTGTCAGACTGACATTGTTAACCTATTGTAGAAGCGTAAGTTGACTGTTTCAATATGTGACAAGACTGTTTGATTACAGTTACAAACGGTAAACTATATGCAAGTAAACTGCGTCGTAGAATCCCCACCGATTAACCACGGTATAATCGTCCATCACGACGGGATAATATGAATCCCTACTCGTCTTTCCAGGCGATCAGTGTCACGTATAGCAATACATTTTTGTCAGAAGGGATTCAAGTACGAGAAGCCTAGATAGAACCAAAACGCTACTCAACTATGGTCACAACATGCTCAAGTGAACCGAAGCTACAATAGCCTGCTTATAATACCATCGCCATCAAACTGACTTCGCATTCCTGTCCTCAAAGGGCATCAATCGTCCTTGTTAATAGTTACTTTAGACTAAACACTTCTACGGAGAGGTTTGAAACTGCTATGATTCTCTAATTACATTGCCCCCAAGACTACAGTTTTCTTATCAATCTTTAACGTTATAAGCCAAAGATTTATCAAAATTGATTGCATCTTGGTTGATATCCTCACTTCACAGAAGGCAAAAGGACAACAAAGCTTGAGCATGTGAGCATGGCCTTGCTGAACATGGATTGCGTAAGCGTTGAGGAATGCGACTAGATGTGGGTGGAGTTATTTTAGGCGTGTATGATGGACTGACCAGAACAGTCTGAGTAGACGTGGATAGCACTCACTTCAATCCATGTTTGCTGTTTGGTTTTTGAACTTTTTGTCCCAGGTGTACTATATTTCAAGTACTGATGGCCCAACCAATGGGGGCATTGAATATCATCCGTAAAATGGAATCGTAGGTTTAGACCAGGCCGTTTGGGGGGTAATGCATAGGCAGTCTAGGAGGCGTCAGTATCATGACGTGGTGCACTTCGGGCTGTCAAATGTATATTTAACTCAGCGTCCACATACATTACTTAGGTCGTGCTTGATGTGAGGAAAAGATAGCTTTCCCCTACACGAACTGGTTTCAATATGTGTATTATGATGGTTCAGGGACGTCCTACTCCTACCCTCCCGGTGTCTAACATCCCATGCCGTGATCGTTCCCTTTGGGTGTTGCTGGAAAAGCAGTACGAATGATAAACAACGATTGTGTCTATCGGAATGAAGGAATCGACACCAAATTCGGCCACTTTAGCCATACTAAATAGTCGGGATAAAATCTGGAAGCTGCTACATCGTTAGTTAGAAATACTGGAGGACAACCACAAGCCGCAGTCAGCGGTTAACATTTTGATGGTCACTCTCAAACACCGTTATTTCTAATTCTTTTGAACACAAAATAAAAACAATGAAAATCAAACTCGCATCCAGTAGAAAAACTTGGAAAAAATCTAGCTCTGCGTAATCTTTTCTGTTTTCACTCAGTCATTTGTATCAACTGCATAATTTTAACGGTATAGAATTAGAACACAGTTTACGCCGGTAGTTTTGCACAACAATAATATATTTACATTCAGAACCATATCTGAGGATCTACCGTAAACTAGTAACGAAGTAGTAGACCACGTCCATTTGACGGATCGGACAAAATATTCAGGCCACCTGAAAATCATGAGCTATATTTAATAAGATGAATGCTTGCATGAAAAATAGTGAGAGAAACAAGCAACAACTCGAGATTATACTTGTCATATAGTCTTTGAACTTCAGGATCGTCCACTTTATATCGAATTCCAGATTAGCATGCATCGTGTTCTCTGTCTTTGCGATAAGCTACCCAACCGTACAGTAGGCATGCTGGGAGAATGAACCTATCAGAAATCAGAAACGATATACTTAAGATGTACTGGTATTTACCTCGTTGTTTGGTCGGTAAAAAACCTGATGTCATGTGCACGGTTGCAGACCATAGGGACGGGGCAAGTTGAAAAACTACAGATAGTGGAACCAAAAATTCAGCAAAGCGTGCTTTGCTAAACAGCTAATGCCAACGTGCAGTTTGTAGCAACGTGGACGTTTGTGCTAGCCAGATTGTGGATGAACAGCAGAATGATTGATAGAGTGTGAATTGTGGTACTGTATATCTATTAACTTACATTTAGCAACTGGGTGTGAGAAGTTGTGAATTCTGGAATCGAGCACTTTGTTCTTTGCTGGGCAGAGTAAGGCTGTCTAAAATATAGGCTGAAACGTCTCGGTTTAGGCGAAGCAGTATTCTAATCATATGCCAGCAATGTTTCAGAGAGACCGGCAGAAGAAAACAGTACATATCGCGTGAGTGTATTTACTCGATCCTTCAAAGTAAAGTTGAAAACAAGCTAGCACTATGGATGAAGCAATTCTGTAGACGACACACGAGTTTCATTCATGCCACGTGACTTTATCAAACAACCCGCCAGCAGTAAAGCGGCTCATAAAGGAGGCTAACTATTGAGAATAACCCACCCAATAATGTGTAGACTGGAAAACAAAATCCAATAAGCTATGCCTGTGCACGGCAAAACACACGGGGCTGATGGATGCACATCTTGGAGAGTTGAGTGTCAGAGTGTAGATCATTACATAATTTTTTTAAGAAAATTGGATAAAAGTATTTTGGTTACCAAAACACTATGACCGAAACCGTATCTGGCAACATAAAGTGAACAATGCGACGGAGACAACAGCATTTAGGGATATTAGAAACACCGGTTGTGACGACACTGTATACAGCTCCATTGTTGTCTCGTAACCAAGCGTTACTAGACAAACACAGGAACAGACAGACTGGGACGGTTCTAGCTAGAGGACATTCGCAATTTTGAGTAACGTCAGGATAACAAACAACAGTGAAAGGAGGACTAGAAACAAGGTTTCACATTATTCGCGTCCCACTGACGTCTTCTTGCAGGATAATCAGTGAATTAGAGAATGGTTAAAAAGTACAATGGGTATCTGTAAATACTGTTACCTACAAGTAAGGTCGTTGTTTGTTAAACGGCCAAGTAAGCGTGGTGCGTAATGGAGGAATGGCTTTATCGGTCACATCGCAGCACTGGCAACATGGGCTCTTAACACTCTCTGATCGACGCTCGGGTTCCAACTGTAAAAGAAACAGAAAATGAGCATGTTGATAATAGCGTGATAGTAAACGGAGGAACCCTAAAGTAAATTGACGGACTTTCAAATGAAGTTTCAATAGAGTCGAACTGTCGAAATGAACCAATCGACGAGGCTACAACAAACAGTTTACGTGTTTACTCAAGCGTAAATTGGACAGTCATTGCTCGAAATATAGTTGATATCCTTTGTAGCTTCACAAAAACAGAGATGGTGAACAGACAAATGTTGAGTAGGAAAGTTATTGACAGTCCTCCATAAGCTCTTTATAATAAGCTATCCAAATAAACATTGTGGAAAACATGAAGGTGAATGATCACGGGACCCAATAGACGGAACGACTTGGAAGAAAAGTCTGTCGAATTGTGCGGAACAGAAATACATATAGATATAAACAACAAAAGAATACCCACCGTCCGGAACCTCCATGACACACCCGAGAGCCTCACTTATACCGATTACAACTAGGTAACTCGCTATATCCGAAGAGCTAACATTAACTAATAAATTATCACGTGATCCCCATCATGATAACACCTATAATAAACCGACACTCATGCTTCCACCTGATCAGTCCAACCCGTTTTATTAATCATTAAAAAACTGTTCATTTTTCAACAAGGCACACAGCATCAAATCTTCCTTACACCAGGTTCCACGCACATCCGGAATTGATGCAATCCCTAGCATCTCGCGCGATAGTTTTCGTAACAAACAAAAATATGAACAGGTTGAAACAACGATGAGTTAACAGGTAATCTCACACAAACCACATATGAACATTGTGGAAAACGTTGTTGTTAAGGGCTGCATAGAATAACTGTAAACATTAGATAGATACACCCATCTAATCCTATTGTAAATGTCTGTATAGAACGACTGCGGGTGTGTGTATGCCAGTCGTACCTATTGGTCTTATTTCTTCGGTTTTAAACCGGATACGCGATGTGTGAGTTGAACCGTAAGTGGTGCAATGCAAGCCACTTGGGATGATGGCTTAAAGCACAGGCGTCCTTTGGCTTCGATCATCGTGACAGGCTAATCCGTTTCGGATGCCGTCAACCGTATGCCAGTCGTAGAAGGACCAGGTAGGAACAATGCACTGTACAGGTGACGTCTCAATCACACCAGTGAACCGACAACCATGATTTAGAGGGGGGGAAACGATTGAGAAAAATATGGACTTTGGCTGGATTCGAACTAGAGAAAGAAACAGTATGCCCATACGAAGCAAGTGTCCTACTATTTGAGCTACGAAGCCAATTCGGAAGCTCATAAATTTTACATTTGGACTCAGTTAGCCACACGATCCGACTTGGTTGGCTTGGTGTCGATCGTTAATTGTTTAAAGCAGCTAGACTTACAAGCTGAAGCGATTATCCAACACGGGAGTCGAAGTTCAACGCACTACTCAAATCAGGCAAGCGTACGAGATGGCTGTAGAAACCGGTGTTGAAGTAGGAAAGAGGTCAACATAACAACGCCAACCAACATGTACTTTGTGAATTAACGGATAAACAGCAGACAACCGTAAAGAAGACAGTATATACTGCTGTGAGAATATATACATGCAAAATCCGAGGAAAAGTAATCGAAGAGAAATATCTAGCGGCGACCGATTAATTTGCGGGCAGAAAGGAACAGATTGGAGAACAAGCAGCCAATGCGCCCATCGATTCGGTGTGAGGAAATGTGCAAAATACATTTGAGCGAACAAGGTGGAACGTGAAGTTCGTCAGAGAATGGTTAAATAAGTGAACTTAGGAATAACAAAACAGACGAAGTAGAACACAAAGAGTGAATTTACTAGAACACGAACAAGCTAACTGTATACATTTGTAGTGGCAAATATATCTTATTTAGATTTGGTGAATGTCGCTTGCCACTAATCAAGCTCTGATCAAATGCACATGGGAATTTTCATTCAGATAAACCTTAAATCCAGCTTACATAGAGCACATCATCGTCATAACAGCCATGAGCCTGACCAAAAAGCACTGTGGCACGGGCCGCTGCTCAACTCAACAGTGACGTGGAATATCCTAGAAGAAAACGTTACTAAGAAGGTTGAAAATCAATAAAATAAGACCAAGTGGAAAAACTAGAATTGGTATGGATACAGGTACACCATTGACTGCGACACATCGCCATCTCGGATAGCGTCTCTAATCAGCGGTTCGAGTGATCACGAGAACCCCATCCAGGCAGGCGAAACTTACCCACTTCGCTCAATGGAGCAGTCACGATCTTCATATTTCGTGACCACGTTGTTGCTTGACCACCACGCGGTTTTACCCAACTGTTGGTGGCCTCACTATATAATGCCCGGTACGGTAAACGATCAGATGACATACGAAGTACGTGACCCAACCATCGCAAGCTGTGTACCGTGATTAGTTGACTAATTGCTCGTGCACCCCAAGCGTTCCGGAATACGCGCCGGCGAACGGTCACATTGCTCACGCGATCAGTCCAATCAATATGGGCTAATTGGCGGAGGCAACTATAGTCAAACACAACAAGCACATCAATAGCTCAGCTTATCGTCCGGATCGGAATTTGTACTGCAATCCTCACCATCAAGAGGCGAACAAATTAGACACTAACCCAACAATCACAAAATAAGCACGAACGAATCGTCACATGTAAGAAGCGAATATTGTTTAGGTTGTCCATTAGGTGGAACGGGGAATCCGTACGGGGTTTGTCAGAGTAAAAATTCTGGCCGTGACAAGTAGAAGACAACATTGACGAAAATCGAATCTGTGACATTCCCTCTAGTGTGCTGAATGCGATCGTGCACGAGCCTAAGTTGGATATCAAACTATCACCCTCGACGCTTAAAGCAAAGCAAACATTATAATGTTTCCCTGCGAAGTGCTCGAGCCGAAAGGTATATCTTTACACAAGCTGTATTCAAATACAGGGACTGTTGGATTTATGAGAAACAGAACTGGAATATAACAGATGCTAGTTACGGCAGACGGCAGACAATTAGTCTACTGTTTTTACGTAACGTCTAGTGAACTGCAGACCGAGCAATTTTAACGATCAGGAAACACTTCGCCACTGGAAGGCAAAAGTTTCATTTAAATCAACTAACTAAATGCTCGTGCTAATCGAACACCGACCGATTTTCTTGAGATACTCAAAAGTATTATCTTTCTTATATCGTTTGTCAGTCGTATGTCAGTGGCGTCATAATGGTGACGTAATCGTACCAAAACGTTGTTTCCATGTATGCGGATGACGTGTCTGATCTCACTCAAACTAGCTACTAGTTTTTGTCCGTTTCGCCTTGACAACTCTGTTTCATATAAATTGTTATGTAATTAGCCTGATGATGAATAACCGAAAACGAGCTTGTTCGCTACACTGTTGTTTTCTGACATCTAATAAGTCTAGGTGCATCGTTGAAATCTCTAGGACAAACACTTAAATTAGCCGAATTCATTCAATTCACCTCTGCAATATCTATGGCACTTCTCTAGGAAAATGTTTCATCAACAGAAACGTATGGATATGAAAAAAATGAGATTAATGGCAATGTGTCGTTATCAGCTATCTTTAGATTTACGTTTTCGATTAACAGGTGCAATTTACATACCACATGATGAGCATGAAAATTATGGTCGATCAACAAACCAAGACGAATACAGATCAAATGATGATCAGATTACAATAAACGACCAGGTCTGCACAGACGATGAAAAGTAGTTAGGACACAATAGACAGCTACGTGAAAGACAGTTGCCTGGTCATCCTCTTAGTACACTCACAAGTCATAAAATGTGAGCATGTCAGCATGTGGAGTTAATGTGTTAACGTGTTCTATGCTGACACAACTACATGATAACGGTGTTCTCCACATTTTTTCTTGCTCGTCTTCATTTAGGTTTTCGTCACGTTTATAAACCTCACGAAAGATTTTATTTCCGAACCGATATAAAACCTATAACCAATTCTCCACCCTGCGCAAACTCATAATTACCATCGCAAGTTAATTTTCCTTATCGGCCTAAATTTTGTTTTTCAATCAATCAAGCATGGCTGACATCAAACCTTGCACAGCTTACACTTAAAAAAAACAGACGGTTCCAATTGTGAAAAGAGGTGAATAGCGAAACCACATAAAATGCAGCCGCAAAATGCAGGTTGATCGAATAAGGAAAACACCATTACGGCCATCAGATTGATTTACACATCAGCTACTATTTTCCCATCTTGACCAATCATACACTTAGGGACAGTTGACCATTGCCGCCTTGTTAAATGACAAGGGGATGAGAATTTCATTAAAGTGGCATGAATATCAGTCAGCACAAAAACTTGTGGGATGATCAACAAGTGATTTGGAATTTAGGGTAATACAACGGATAGAAACAAAAAACCAAGGGAAAATTTTACAAGGATACGGGCTCCAATAATCGTTGAACCGGGGCTAAGAAAAACGGATGTCAAATTCAATCTAATATCAGCGCATTACTGTTGTACACAGTTTCTAATTCCACAAAAAATGGACTGAAAACCGCAAAAACATTGGGAATACCGTTTCGACTGTGAGAACTTGTTGATCATTGGCGATTAACTACCAAACATAACAGCCTTCATTTTTGTAAAAGATGACGACTATATGGTGATGTTAATAAATAGTATGCTTCCAGAACAGCCAGGAAAACCTGAATAAATACGACTGCGTGTGTTAACCACAACGACAACAACGACAACACTAACAGAACAGACAATTTTAAGCGTAACAAAACAAGCTACACTCACGAAAAAAGGTGATGGAGAAACCGGAGTAAAAAGACATCCAGTGTGTAACCTAAGAGGGTGCTAAATTCAAACAAACGAAAACGACAAAAGTTTGGTTGGCAAACGAGTTGTATATAGGTTTGTACACACACACACATGTCACAATGAGTCGAAATGGAAGGGAATAAGACTAAGATCAACAAATGAAAACGAGCTGTAAATACTGACTGATGAAATCGGAAATGAAAACAACCGGTCAATTAATTTTGATCAAAACGTGAGTTAAATATAGACAACTAAATCACTTTCTTTTAGGTTGATTTTACAAAACACTGTCTAACAAAACTTGAAGTAGTGCGGATGGAAAAGTCAACAGTTACCATTTCCCAAACTGTTATCAAGAACTGAACAATACACAGTAAGATATTTTAAAAGATAACACGTCCTGCTACTGATCTCAGCTTGAAAGGGCATGAGACTCCCACAGCGCTTCTTCTTAGTGTTCATTAATTATAGCGATCAAATGAAAGTTTGAGGAGGTGAGTGGCAGATAATGCCAAGCGAGGTCTAAAAACAGCATAATCCAAGTGCGAATAGCGTAGTCAACCAGGGTTACAGAGAAAACTCGAGTTAATCGCTTCGATTAACAAGATTTCATCAGAAATGATCACGGACAAAGCGAGAGGAAGTTATTCCATAGAATATGAATTACTAAAGTGTGGTCAAAAGTCTTCCGAGTAAGTTACCAGCAATCATAAAAACACATACAAGAAGAGAGAGAGGGAGAAGTTCCCGCCTAGTGATTGGTTCAAGTAATTTGGATAGAGTAAAAACAGCAAAAACACTCCCATCTTCAACTCTGATGATGATCGCAGACCGTCACGAGGGCTCTCAAACTGTACTTCTAAACTACTTTAGCACAGCATAAGGCTATAATTGACGTAATATCATTAGGAACAAACTTTTACGATCTTAGGTACAAACTCAAATAATTTGATTAAGAAGCTCAGTTTGGTCAACCAGCGGGTCGCCTTCAGCCATTATCAGATCTCAACTTAGAAATGTTAAGAGCCAATTTAGTTCACCCTTGCTATCAATACTTTCCTCAAACCTCAAGAACCAGGAGCTTACCAAAAAGACAGTACTCAGCCTCGCTTGTAAACCTAAGAAGATAAGAAATCATGATCTCTAGACTCGCTAAAGACGCAGAAACTGTCGTTCCTTGTAAAAAAAAATAGCTCGAGTCTACAGTAGAGTAACATTTCAATGACTGTAAGTTATCTTCAAAATGGCCTATAGTGCGATAGGTTGTAACTGAAGGGAAAAACCCGATGGAACCCTCATAAATGAAAAACAAGTTGGCATAATTTTGGAAAAGTTAGGGCTCAGGAGTCCGCGCTTACGCGGAGACGGAGAATCATCAAAACAATTTAATGTACAAAACTGTCTACAACAGTGTAAGCACGACAAACTTGCTCACTCAAACCTAATGCATTTTTAAGTATTCACGAGTAACACATGGTAACAGTATAAAGGCATTGCTCCCGATGTCATCGGAATGACACACCAGACCTACAAGCAGACTGAGCTGACTCACTTTAGACTGGTGTGTATTATGGGCAACTAGGCATGTAAATGAGAGGAAGCGCATAAATAGAAAAGTATTAAAACGCAGCTGACTAGCAGTAAAATGACATCGGGTAAACAAACTGGAACAATTATCATTGATTTAATCACTGCGGATCGTGCTTCCATTTCAGAACAGAAAACAAGTTACTCGAACAGTTCGCACTTGGAGACGAGATGGGACAGCAATTTAACACGTTCGGTGACCCCAACACCACCATAGTGTCTGAGTTATACGTGAAGCAGGGACAATCGGTGGAGCGAGGCAAGGAAAGCTTCAAGTCTAGTGGAACTAAGTTCCACTAGGTCGTCCAGACTTGGGTCGAGAGAATTGTACTCAACGAAACCCGTATCCACAAATATTAGCTGGATTGTTGGTATAGTTCTCACAGATGAGATGCGATGTGTCACACACACGCAACGGCGATAATCATCATCAATCATCAACGAGTGCAACACAGCAAAGATTTACCTTGGTGTTTAACTGTCGTACAATAAAAAATGCATAAAATGACAGGAATATAAGCAAGTTGAGCTTAAAAACAGCTCTTCCTCGAAAATACATTCATTCCCATACATACCATTTTGAGTGGTTTCCGGAAACAGAACATCTCGGCGTATCTGCACATTGTAATCCAGGGAGTGTAGAGTTTAACAAAAACTAAATCATCCGACCCAAGGATCGACTCCGAATCCTTCAAAGCCTGAAGACGATATCGATCCATAGAAGAAGGTGGTTTTGTACCAGACTCGTGTTGTGTAGCTTGGGGAATTTTTGGTAAGGTAGGGTAAAGTTGTTCTGTGGGAGCTTGAGTTGCTTGTAGATTCCCATGCATAACTGGCTGGATAGACGGCTCAGGCGGGGATGTGGCGGTGCAACCTAGCAATTGGCCATAGCTATCTTCAACCTTCAGGAGAAAGTGGACATCAGTCAGAAAGTGAAACTAAGTCACCAGTTGTGTGGATCATGCAAAATTATGTAAGAATAATGCCAGGGTTTGTGGGGGGGGGGACTACGTGGAATCAAGTGGCTCAAGAACTGGGTACCACCAATGAAACAGACAATCCATCAGGTAGACAAACAACATAGTGACCTAACACACTGGCACAATAAGCAACCGATTTCTAATGAAAATCAATGGTTAAATGCCGTTCAGTTTTATTGTTAGCTGCTCTCAGTTCAACGAGTGTTTTAAGAATGAGAAAGATCCTTTTATAAAAGTGAGTGCGTCAACTCAAGAACAGAAGGGTATTTTTGTCGACCTACTCAGTAGGGCGGCAGACGAGCTCCCGAGAAACTGCGGCTTAATCAAAGAGACAAAGGTGCCGTTTGAATAATGTATTGGCTATTAAAACGTTGGTGTTTCTGCCATTATCAAACACGAAAAGAACCGTACTGTATAGGTCAGGTGACGTAAGCCAAAATCCTTCCGTACGTTCGTATGAACCATGTTAATACCTTTACGTGTTTATGATGTCCGGTTTTAACAACCTTTTAAAGATTTGCTACTATAATCTTAAGTTGCCGTGTTTGTTAACGTGTCTATGCGTTTTACGGAAATTCGCCTACCACACTGTATGTTGATCACTCACGTTCTGTTTCGAAGCACTCCAACTACATCACCATTTCTGATAATTTAATCACACAAACTCAATGAACATTTCCCTATACTATATCTGACATAAAAACATGAGAAAGACAACATGGTAAAAACAATGGCCTGTTAAATGAAAAAGCAGAAGCTAACGTGGGAAATTTGAGTCTTTGATAAGTTCACTTCATCAGCACCATCTGCTGTTGTTGTAATTACTGTAGTCAAATGACGCTGAAAGGTGAACTTCAAAAATGAAAACTTGAAAACACCGAACCAAGGGCGGTAGATTCACTCCCTTTCACCCAGGTAGTGCATCAAAGAAATGAATCGCTTCTTCAAAACTAGAAACATAGTTGCTGACAATATGTTTCGTACCACGCTGTCTTGCTGCTAGAAAGGCGCGTTCTAACATGAATTTACGTAACGCATACTGTAAACAATCTGAGACGTTACAACAGGACTTCTATACTTGGCTGCCTTAAAACGAATGGTTGTAGTGAACTAGCATTCGATGCTTACATTGAAACAAACACTGCGCAGTATGCCTGGTACGGCCCTCACAAGCTGGGGTCCCAGTGATCCACAGAGCCTGTTTGGTGGAGGCAGCATCTAATCAGGTTCAGTAGTATTAGTGTTGTCGTTGCTTGACTAGGGGATCTTTAAAGTAAGGTTAACGCGGCTGCGAAAATGAAGGTATTACAGATGTCATCTGATTATCTGTTTTTATTCGATTGTTAGACTGAAGTTAAAAACATCTTAAAGCTGAACGCATCAGTTCAAAAATATAGTTTTCATGTACTAGGTCACCTTCATCTTTACTCTGCAGTCTGTTCTTTTTCTCGTGGTGGTTTGGTAGTTAAGTGTAGTGTCAACCACTTATGTACCACGCGACAGGTTTAACACATTTGTGGATTCGATATATTTCATCCTACTAGGTCTCCTTATGAGTACAAATAAAGTGAAAATATGTCATGGTAAGATTTGCACATGAGAGTGAGTACCGAAAGAGAACTTATATTGCCTATCATGGTCATCATCAGAGAAAATTAAGTTTGCTATGGGCTGTGACCATTTAACCAATGGGATAGTTAACGTACCAGTAACTAACCCTAACTAATTTGGACGATCACTTGGAATTTCGTTGAAGAACCAAGCGGGCAGGTTGCTTGTACACATATATAAGCTGTCAAACAGAAACGTCTCGCTTCGAAAGTATGGTGTTTGAAATGAGACGAATAGCACTTAGTAATGTTGTGGTATACAACCGGTGACTATAGCAACTGTTTCAACTGTCTGCTTCAGGTCATCATTCAGGTGATTGCTGTGAAATTCGAGCATCCCATCTTAGGTAAGAAGCAACTGCCGGACAATGCGTCCATAATAAATACAACATACTAACCTGTTGCGAATATGTATTGTTGAATTCAGGTTTAGCGAACACAATGCCTACAGCGACCTTTTTATTAACCGCAGTTTACGAAATACTGCTCGCTCCCTTGCAACATGCCACCTTTTCAGAGAATCCATACGTGCATCCTATGAAATGTATATGATAAAGGGATCTGTAACAATTCCTAAACGGCCCAGCAATTTAAAGAACTCCATAGAATAATTTACCCAGTTCAAACCTAAGCACTCCAGGTCTTTCAAAAGCCGACCATAACAGGATATTGTACATCGTACATATCAAATATTTGACTACGATGTGTCATTTCAAAAACGAACACACAATGGCGTGCGTTTTCCCTAGTTAACATATAATGACGATAATAATAATAATGAACGCGCAGATGATCGGTTCGTGAGAATGATGGCTGAAGACCTGAATCAAAATTACCTGTGGATTAGACAGATGAATCAGGATTTCCGAACAACCAACCCGGAAGGTTGATGCGAACAAGTGGATAACTTAAAAAACAAAGGCTCCATTGGATCACATTTAACAAACACAAAACACACACTGAGAGTATGTCGGACTAATATGGAGATAAGCAGAATCGAAGTCGTCAAACTTTTGCATTTACTTCAGAAGGCTTCGGCACAAGGATGTAACGCATTCAAAAGCAAAATATTTACAACATCAATATATGCTAATACAAGCACGGCAAGCATCACAGCTAGTTAGAAACAATTTTTCGAACAAAATGGACAAGTTGACACACCTCAATCTCGATGTTTTCTCGTGCCAAGGCCTCGAGAAATGTCTGTCGCTTGCGTGCAATCTCGTTACGATTATCAGTGCCATCGTAACGACTGTAGACCAACACAAAATCAATTCGACGTTTTCCATCCCGGAAGTATAAATCTGGGTTAGTCTGGAGTGGACAAGGAAAGAGTACAAGGAAGAGTTATCGCCACAACATACACGACAGAACAGCTCTTGTAAATCGTATACAGATAAGGACAACACAAAACAGAAGTACTGGAAGTTGTCTTACATTAACAAAGAAAGGATTACAATGATGTACAAACAACCTTCAGGTTACAAAATGACGTGACTAAACAGTACAAATGGAGATGGAGTCTGTTCACCCGATCAATGAAATACAAATAATGTACAATCAGTGGTCAAGTGAGTACCAGATCGGGCTTGTGCAATCAGTGCTGGCTACTTTCAGCCAGCATCATCAAACACAACATTAGGCGGTTCATCGTTACACACGGCACCATCTTTATCCGAATTAGATCTGGTCTCAGACAAGTTGCACAGGTGTTATTTAGAGATGGTATGGTCCAAGGCTTCCGTTCTTAATGGAGCAAATAACCAGACCCTGTGCTAGTTCGTTGTCGTTTACTTCTTAGTTTCTATGAACAACGACCCCACCGACCACAGCAGCTAACTGCCGAGAACCTGGCTAGGACGGCGACAAAGCAAAATATCTCATAATGTGAGGTTAACAGCTATAACCCCAGAAATGTCAACAGTCGCTGGACTTATATTTCACAGGCCATACACTCATCAGGTACTACTGCATACACAGCAGCGGTTTGTGGACCAAAAACCAACAATGAATCTCAGGGAGGTCTATCGGTTTGTTAGATGTCAGACGGAATATCCTTAATAGCAATTCACATCCTAAGTTTTAGAGGACTATTTGTGAGGAACTCAGGCGTAACCTAACTGCCGATTGTGAGGCTGAGCGAAGTAAAAGTTGCTGGGCTCGGTATCGCTTCTGGTGTAGGGGATGTTAGCAGACCCTCCAAGTTTATCAGTTATACTGTCGACAGCATCCGTTTGCCAGTGAAACTGGTACAGAAACAGATCCTACGCCCATCAATAACAAGTCTAGAGGTTTAGACAGCTGGAGAAACCACTTTGAGGACCATTTTAGCTGACCTCTTTCTTTTGTTTTGTTACCGCCACAAGCACGCAACGTGGTAGCCGGGTCGTTAGATTTAGAACCACTCATCAAAGCTGAGGTCCATAATGACATATCGGCCCTCAGAAGCAGTAGGGCAGCTGACCCAGATGGTCTGGTGCCGGCGCATTTCAAAAAAGGTGGTAGAGGCCTTGACACAGTTGTTTCAACTTATGGACGATGCAGAACATATCTTACTGCTGAGCTTTCTCGACAGTAGTTCCCATATGGAAGAAAGGGGTTACAAAGTCCGGGGGAAGTCATGAGAAGGTTAGCTCGACGCCAGTTGCTACTAGGGTTTTTGCTTTCATTAAATTTCGTTTACTCAATGAAGTTTGGAGTACAAGAATGAGGAAAAGACAGGCAACATTGTTCTGGACGAAAATGTATTAAACAACTATTTACTCTTCGCCAAATTCTGAAGCAGCGCCATGTGTACCACCGGCCAGCAACGACCATACTTCTCGGCTATAAAGGTGTGTTAGATTCAATGGATCGTCCTACACTTTTAGTCACTTAAACACAAAACGTATCTAACAAACATATGAACACAATATTGGTGTTTCATTACTATGCTTCAGCTCAGGTTAGGGTTTACAGTTAACTGTCCAGCACCAAAAGCGGCGTACATCAAGGTTATCCACTTACACCATTTTTGTTCACTTTTATCATGGGCGAAATAGTGGAGGATTCTCTGTGACACTCACAATATGCGGCCGTTCACCTCCTGACTGGTGGAAGACTGACTGACCTCGGTTACGCAGACGATAATACGCTATTGGTTAACAACTTTCAAGCGGTATAAACAATGGTAGACACTATTTCGCACTATGCTAAGTACTTTGGAATGCGTTTTGCAGCTCCAAAGTACAGTGTTCTAGCAAGGTTGTTGCGATTACGTAGATTTAATGCTAGACAGTAAATTTGTGGCGGTTGTTGGCTGGTTTGTTTACCTAAGAAGCAACATCAGCAGCGGTGGAGATATACGAGATGAAATTAAAGCTCGTGTCTCAAAGGATAGGGCGGTAGTCGCCAATCCAGCAGGGCTCTGGAGACACAGTAACATTTCTGTAAAGTATGGGGATAGCGTACATAATACGACTATCAGAGCCGTGACATTTTATGGCTGCATAACTTAGTCGTTCATAGTAGAATACGTGAACCAGCTTCAGGTGGGTAATTATGGATGTCTGAATTTGATCGCTCACGTCGGGTGGCACCAGCAAGCAAGCAACGAAGAGGTTAGGAAACGAGTATCTGGTGGTGATTGCCATTCGAGTTCTTTTGTTCAGTTCCCAAGTTTGCACAGATTTAGATGGCTGAACCATGTACTAAGAATGCCAGCTGGTCGTCTGCCAAATCGAGCACTGTTTGCCGACACTGCTGCCGACTGGCGCGGGACGCAAGGTGAACAGATGATGACCTAGAGTAGAGAAATTAACTTGTTCATCAAAGAACTGACCACTGTTTGTCCGGTTCGCCACCCGGGCTGAGGAATTCGCGACTCATAAGGCCGGTGCTTGAAGACTTTGAATAAGACGGCGACTGTTTTTACTCAGTAGCGTAAATGCTTTCGCTGTGTGATCGAGTGTGTGTGATAGTGAAAGTGACAGTGAAGGCCGTAAAAAGCCGTCCTGTGGATGCTGTCTTACTTTACATGTGGATAGGTTGTTTGTTTGCGATATTTAGACACCTTGATGTCGAATGTTTCAGGTTCCCTCTCCTTCTTTTAATCGTGACTATAGCTCGATCTTTTCTTCATTGCTGAGCAACGGATAAGTATCAATGCGAACTATGAGTGTATTGATGAAAGAAGATAATAAGGGAGAAAGGTATAAACACGTAAGTGAGGAGGTAGTGGAGTGAAAGTAGAAAGCCAGGTGAACTGTTCCCAAATCGTTTGACTAAACGGACTAATCTTTTTCAATAAGTATGAATAAGCCGTCATCCATCTCTCTAACACTTCCACTGATGGCTAACCACCTAAGATCGACAGGGCGGATAATTTGAAACGACTTGTCAGAATTCCCTCTGGAGAAATCGGCTTTCATTTCACCACTTTTTTCAGTTGGCCAAGTCAACTTGTCTGTGGCCAGACAAAGCTTGAGAGTCTCTCTGACATTTCCTATTAAACTGTTAAATTAACTATCAGCAAGGATTTTTGCCTAGCGTTCGAAAGTAGTGTATCAAGTAGCAGTGAGGCTTAACTTCTGCGCTGTTACCAAAAAAACATCAATTGCATTGATAACATTATGGAGCTTTAGCGGCAGGAATGCTGCTCATTCTAGACCAGTTGCTGTTTACCCAGACGGTTTCCAATTAACAGAAAGCATAAACATGTGTGTTGCAACAGAAAAACCCAAAATACCCGTTTTTCTTAGGTCGAAGCTCCCTCCCTGACACTGTGCTCTAACACAAACATGAACTAAAATAAACTCCACTCAGTTGTCTGATTACAAATCCATGTCACGAACGTCCTTCACTGCTGACTGTCAAATCAACTCTCAAAGTATTTAACGTATATTATAGAAGTTACCGGGTACAGACAATCAAAATGAGATATTAATCGGCAGTCGTCATATTGCAGACGGAATCCATAAACAAATGGAATTATTACAAACCGACAACTTATTGCAGTTGCCACAAGAGATTTTCATAAAATAGACTAAAAATAATAAGTGCTTAGTTGCAGTCCCCGATTTTGAGTATGGTTTAACCATCTCTATTGAATGAATCTAAACGATGACGAACTCGGTCAAAGATTATGAATTTCAATTTAAGTATCGTGAGATAGTAACACAATCGCAAGATTCAACCCATAGTATTAATTTGAAAGACTCATGAACAAATCATATTCACTTAACGAAGGGTAAAGTACAAACAGGGCATAAGTTTATTATTATCGCATGAAAGTTTATCACTTTTCATGACATCAGTGGCGATAGTTCGGGAAAACCATACCAAACTTCTCAGACAGCAGCTGATCAGATTGTCATTACGAGACAAAACAGATAATTTGGAGGAAACCCACTAAAGGATCTCTATACTCTATTTTCATAGTCAGTACTTACCGAGTCGAACGGAGACCGCCATGTAAAATGGGTTTGTACTTCAGTTTGGCTTGCAGCGCCTGAAATGATTGAGAAACTGTCACGAAAATAGAGCCTACAGTCAATGTCATCCTGTGCAGCCATAGCCACTGTCCAGATATATCGGGTATCGACGGTTCACTGATCGACGTTTAGCAGCTTAACTGAACGACTAAAACCCAGAATAAAACAACTATAAGTGTCACGTGATATGTAAGAATTCACTGGAGACTGAAGAGATAGATCCACACTTAACTCTGCAGAATAAGTCATATGTATTGCTTATAAACGCAGTGTACTGCTGGGAAAGCCAGTGACTTTAAATCAAAAGCACTTCCCAGTTCAACAAACCTCATTCACAGTGGTTAGTAGACTCGAGCCTCTGGGTGAGCACAAGCACAATCTGAAGTACTTTTATAAAGTAGAGTAACCAGGTGATTATATTTTTTACTGGGTTTGATAATGACAGTAACAGCAACGGGTTTGTGTGAATAAAACCTGCACCGTAATATAACTTACCGAGTGAAAACAGCCCAACGGACTGACTGATAGGAAGCATATAAGTCAGGATGATAGGATGAGTTGGTCACCACCTGATTCTGAATCTAAGTGAACACTGAAATAGTCACAGCAAAGCTTATGAAGACAGCCAGCATCTACCAGAGATCAGGTCGATGGAACTCACAAAAATGGTGGAATAACTAGGTGAAAAAACACTCACCTCAGCTTGTCGTGAACGAGAGTCAACTAAGAGCCCTAATTGATTGGAATTAATGTTATTTAAAGCCTCGGTTTGACATGTTTAAAATGTTTCTAGTACTTATCTGAAGGCATTAGTCGACACTACTACAAAAGCTGGCTAAATACCAAAAAAAGTATTTATAAACACAGATAACGTTGAATGAAGAGTATATCGGATTTGATCCCGCCAACTACTGGAGTTTATATATGAAAATTTTAAAAACTAGACCCCAACTATCTTTCAGTTCTTTCGGTTTCAGACTAAAGCACTTACGTGTATACGTGTATACATACACCGCTCTTGAGATATACTATAGTTTTCACAGATTCATCTGCAACATACTGGATTTATAATGCACCACTAAATCCAATTAAGCACGGAAATACTTAAGATGGCCCACTACCAAATAACCTAAATAGGTGCCAGAAATCCCATATAGGGCAGTATCAGTAAAAAGTTAAATGGCCCTCACCGTAAGCAATTGTTTTGTGAGCTTGAATGTACTCCGCCATCTGCGTACGCGAGCTCTCTCACAGAAGCGGAGGTTCGAGAAGAACTCATAAGTGCCATACGACGTCCGACCCGGACGATCTCCTGTGACCTTTTATACAAAAGCACGTTCGTAAGATGACTGCTCACTCTGTTCTTCAAGGTTGGAAACGCCGAATAAATTCGTCCTGGGATAATCGGCAGTTACCTTGATCTTTAAGAACAGCTTGATTTCATTAGCGCCCAAGCTAGTAGTGCTTGTTCAAAAACAGCATCAAGATCAATGCCAAGAAGAGCAAAATGGATTTCTCGTACGTTCTGGGTGCATTCATCAAATCTCTGATCCCCACCAACTGCTCAAAAGTCAGCGCGTCTACCAGTAGCGAGGAGGGTTCCCGGACATCAAAGCAGCCTTTGCGTCTATCGACAGTAGTGTTTGTTGAAAAAAAGGACGCTTGATCAGGACATTCACAGTTAGACCACAATGAAAGTTAAGGCTTACAGAGGGCGATCGCCACTCACGTCCTTCACCGCTGGAGAAAGATAACGCTGACTAATCTCTCTTTTTCTTTTCAACTCAGCAAGCAAAAATGTTCTGTACATAGCCTTGAATGGTAAAAACAATGGTGGCGCGAAGCTGCTTCTGAGGATCAGAATAATAGACCTGGACAATGTCAATGATATTGACTTGGTAGCGCGAAAAGCGTTAAGCTATCTGGCAATTGGAATGTCACCATATGGTGTGCTATGCGCTGCTCAAGTGTAAAGTTTCAAGGATGGACGTGGTTTTGTTTCTGCTCTCTAAGAATGAGTGGGTTTCTCCGAGAAATAAACCATCGTTTAGTCACGTTGAAAGAAAGATTTAAACATATACTGCCCGTGTGATGCTAGCTTCGCGTCAGTAATGAGGAAGTACGGTAACACATGATGAAGAAATATAACTTCCGGTTAGGAGCAACAGCCTCTTTTTATAAATTAAGATGGCTCGGCATTGCTAAAAGCACGTTATTCTTGTTGACGTCCTTTTAAGTACCTTAAAGCATGACAAGGAAGCCATATTCCATAAAGTGGATAGGACTACAATTTTTAGCAAACTGCCAACCAGCAGAAGCTTATTTTGCAGTAACATTTCAAAGACAGACAGCACACTCCTTACATATTAGCTCGGTATCCCAGTTGGTTAAGCATTATCTGGTCACATATGGCACAGGGATGAAGTGCCGGGCAAGGTAACACAAAGAAGAACATTCATATATAAGGTTGTTGAATTTTAAAGCACATCGTACAGAGTGCCGTCCAAAACTGAGGATGAGCAAAACGGAAGGAATCAAACATTTTTAGAAAATACCATTCAAAGCGATAATTGGCCCGGACGGTTAGCTATTGACTGGCCACGCAAAGTCAGTATATGACGATTGTAACAGACTGACATGGGACTGGAATTTTCTTACAGATTGAAAAAACAGCATCACAAACAGCTGAAACAGGGCAATCTTTAGATATCATACAAGTGTCAATATTCTAGGAATAATTATAACACAAAAATATGACCAATATGTGCGTAACCAGGTAAGAGATTTGTCCGTTTTTTACAATTGGGCCTTCCATTGAACAGCTGAGCCGGTGCAACAATTTATATTTGATATGGACAAAATAAATGCCAGTGTAGCTGATGCATAATACTCAGTTATCCATTTTGCAAACGAAAGGTATTACTAAACACCAACCAACCTTTAGGTTCCACAACCCTTCAGGACAACCATCAATCATATCGCAAACTTCTACTTTCACTTTTGAAAACAAGGATCTAGAACAGAAATCTTGACCCTAGGATCAGATATATTTCAACACTTCAGGTGTTCTAGACGTTTCCGCTTCTAATGGTTCAACCATCGTCGTCCGTAATATTTGGCTTGAATTATCAGAACTGTGGGCTCATCTATTAATCCGATGTAAGCCATTTGTTATAAATCAGCCAGTTGTTTTGTGTTTGACTAAAACCCATCTTCTGCAATATCTCAGTCCCTATCGATTGGAGCGCTCGCCCACCTATGGAGCACCCGACGATGTTCTTGTCGCTGTTGACAAGTTTCAATTTATGCATTGAACCTGACGGCGCATAAACCACTGCTTGTTGAGATCCGATCAAACAAGCCTAGTTCTGTCGTACAACTCAGTGCAACTCCCATCCCAGTTTCACATTTTGGGAAAGAAGGATGTGGAACGACAAACAGCTAAATGCAGGTTGGCTGGAACAATTACAATAATACTTGGTTTTTACAAGCGTAATAAACAATGAGATTCACAATAGTGACAGTACTCGTCACGATACCTGGCGGAATTCCACAACGGAGAGTGAAGGTGTGAAAACGCAAATGTTTACCGGTTGTATTAATAGCAGATGGAAGAAGAACTGAAAGCATACGAAGAAACTGAATGGAACTGAATGGGAAACTGAAAGTCGTTGGGTAATATTGTAGTCAAAGGAACAGTAAATATGCTATAAAATTGCTTTCTATTCGGATTGTTTTTCTGATGCGCACTCGGGCCAAAATTTTAACACAAAAGCATATTTTACAACAGAAGCCGTATTACACGCGTGCCAATAAATAACCATCCACGACTCAACGAAGAACTAGAGAAGCATTGCAAATCTTTCATAGATTATCAATGTGATAAACAGAAATACAGCTTTAAACCGCATGGTGTAAAATAGAATTTTTGGGTTTTTTAATGTGTCCACTTATGAAATGTGTGTGAACATGTGAGAATGACGGGAAATTAATGGGCGTTTTAAAAGCATGTTAGCATTTTTGACAATGCCTTGATATGATGAAGCATACAAGCGGTGCTTCTAAAACCAGTTGGTGAGTTAGAAGAAAACTACATAATTGCTGAATAACAAACAGTTCAGGGACCTGCTAATTGATACGTGGGTGCGAGATCAGAAGTCTACATTCCCCAGGTCGATTAACCTTTTACCTGATGCCACACACACGTTGTCCTTCCAGAAAAATACTCAAGAAAAGCAGGCGTAGGAACGAATTTTGGGATCACATCGTAGGAATGAAAGAGGCTTCAAGGTAATGAACGAGGGGGCTTGTGTAATGATTGTTTTGGTTAGACAACCGTGAGTTTAATAATGCCTTAAGTGTTTGGCCAGGTGAAATAATTACGATAGCACATTTGATAAGTCATTACCCTGTGTGAGATAAAAGTGGTTAACGACTAGCCAGAGCTTCCACTTGTACAATTTGCCGCGACATCGCAAATTGTTTTGATCCATAAATGTAGATAACCCATCGGTGAAACATTAAGGTAAAAAGAAATGAGTGAGAATCTGATCACCATAGAGGCTGCGGTACTCTAGTTGGTAAATATAATAGAGTTGTGTCCAGATTTGTGCTTAACCTTGTGAAAATCTAGCAGTCTTTTTATAGTCGCTTGTTGAACGGTATCCGACGTGTTTGTTTGTCTTAAGACCAGTAAATATCATTTACTCGGGCGGCGGTAGAGTGTAGACACTGTAAAGAGATTACAAGACTTTCTGGTCGATACGGAAAGATGTCCATTTTATTATGCATTAAGCAGCATAGTTCTTCTGCGCTCTTTTCAAGATAAGAAAAGAAAGACAGGTTTGACGGCAGTTAAATCTCCTTGTCTTTATTAATGCCTGTTTTGGTAAACATTACGACCTTTTGCGTAATGCGTCATGAACGCGTTTCTAGACTTCCCATTAAGAGATATGTATGTACAACTGTCGTCATTGACGAGAAGTAACTAGTCCTGTGAACATAGCTTGACAACCTATCTGGGAAAATGCTATGGTAGTAAGAATTCCGAACTTTAAGGTGTTCCACACAGAGTAAGAAGTAACTGGTATTATTGATAAATGAATTGAGAACAACAACGTTATGATCCAGTTGTGATACTCACTAAGTATGATTTCGATTACAACACTCCTGAGGAAGGCCACCCGAGGTGGTTGAGACTTAAAGCATTACTACTTGTGTAAAAAATCCTCAGTGTAGTCATGAAACATAGTGTGTAGCGAACAAGCTCGTTTTCAGTGATTCATCATCAGGCTAAATACACCACATTTATATCACATGTTACAGGGGAATCATGAAACGGGTAAAAATGGAACGGGTGGTTAATGAGGTCATCATCAACATCAGCATCATAGACAGCAATACATCAGTGGTTCACACTGATGCTTAACTGCCACACAACCACGAAGAAGAAGAGACAAACCTTGTTTAGGAAGAGAGAAGAAAAAAGACGGAGGGGACCTAACCACTAAAGTATAGCTACGTCTACATTCAAACATACAACATCAAGGCGTCTACATCTTGCAAACAAACAACCGAGCTGTAATTGAAAGTAAAGCGTCATCAGCAAGACAGCTTTCTTGCGGCTTTCACTGCCCCGCGTCATTAAGTGCACTCACTTCATAGACAAGTCGGCCAAACAGCGACAACATTCACGCCACTGAGCTCGGTTAACCGCCATCTCACCTAACGTCTCAAGCCACCAACTCTGTGAGTCGCGAGAGCTCCAGCCTGGGAGACGAACCCGATCTACAGTGACCAATCCCTTGGTGAACGATTTCATTTGTCTACGCCAGGTCAGCTGTCCACCTTGTATCAGTCGGCTGCAGCGTCGGCAAACAGTGCTCGGTGTGGCAGACGACTAGCTGGCATCCTTAGTACATGACCTAACCATCTAAGTCTGCGCAAGTGTAAGGAATAAACGAAAGAACTCGTTTGTTATTCTCAATCCATTTATCAATAACATGTTGAACACGACGCCCAAAATGTCCTACTTCATTCGTGCTAAATTTGGTGTGGATATCTTATCATTATTGTTGTCTTCCAGGAGGTCAGTGATAAAAGTTAGAAATCGCAACGGCCCAAGCAGCCAGCAGTGAGGCTCACCTAGTGAGTTGGGTACAGATGAATAGAGATCATGGCCATCTTTCGTCTTAAAATAAAACTATTCAGAACTGAGACTATATATAGTCTCAGATGGATATATCCATCGGCAACTTTTACTTTGTTTAAAATGAGCTGCAGCTCATCACTGTACTCCATATACACTCATTTCGTGCCCGTGAAGGCACAATTGACTTCAGGCGTCAGAATGTATTCCACTACGCATATATACCCCTACCATGTGGCTTCAGCTACATGAACAGGAAAGCAGATTGTATTAATTTTCATTAGCAATTGCGCGAGCTAAATTACATAAAAAAGTATGTATATATGTCATGTCGGTGAGTGTTTCCTCTGGAACACTCAGGGAACGCCTGAGTGTTCCACTGTACTACTAGGATATATATATTGTGCTGAATATATATATCCTGGCTATAGCCAGCATCAACTAAGGGCATGGATTGACGGGCGTTTGTCAAATATATACCACGACCTGAATTACATCATTCGATGGAGAACAAATAGTACTGGTAGTTACTCGAAAAAATACTGGGACATGCGACAACCAGGACACGGCCCACAGAAAACCCAGTCAAAATATTAACCAAAAATAACTTTTTCATATGAACTCACAATCTAGCTGTTCAAACAAAAATGTGTCCCAATTATAGCGTCGGTGTAAAGTAGGAAACACAATAAGTTTTACCGTTTGTGCTTGTCTTACTGCTTGACTTTTATACTTTGAAGTTTTGTTAGACTGCTGTCTTTGTCAAAGTGCTCCGTTAATTTTGTTGTCTTCATTTTCAATTTCAAATCCGGGACCAAATAGAAAGGCAGCTCTGCTGACTCCCTGACGCTTGACTAGAGTTTTCTGCCGATACAATGCGTTCACGTAGCGCTATATGGGTGGGGATAAAGAGGAGAGGAAGTGACAAACCCAGTTGCCCTAAGGGGCACAATTACTTTCGTATTTCAAATTAGTATGTAGTGAGATCACCTTCAACGTCCCCATAATTCTAAACTCCCTGCGACGTGAGAGTTGCCTTGCCAGTACCACCGCGTCAGTTTACATTACCTTGTGAATGTAAATTTATCACAAACCACTAACATCAAAGTTAGTGTTGGCGTGAACATCGCAGCTTTACTCGTGGCTGTATAATGAATCAGAGCCATCTCTATTACTGCAGGCTACATTCGTTAGGATAACAATGTTTTAGCTATCACCGTTGGGGACATCGCTTAACCAGTCTGACGCTTGTTTGAATTCTGAAGGCCGACTGGAATTTCTGCCGGCACTCGTCCTCTCTGGCTGCTGCCGTGCGGTTTTGTTGAAGGTTCTCTCACGTCCGACTCTTTAGCGCCCTTAATCGTTGCGCTGAAGTCCGGTTGGGAAAAGTGAGTAAATCGATTAATAAAGTTTTGTTGCAGATTCATCGTCTTCTCATTGCGACTTCCGATTTGCGTTAAAATAAGGCTGGGGTAACCTTGGGCGTACGAACGTAGGAACTAGCAACACGACAAGTACTTGGTAGAATGAGGGTTGCTCCAGCAGGTGTCAAGCTTTCTTTAATAAATCTACGTTCGCGGCCCCAACGGTCTTCGCGAATCGACTGTGCGGGTGGTGAAAATGTTAATCTTGATATTGCTTCGTTGGCCGTGGATTCATGATCGTTCAAGCCTCGATCCTGTCGCTCCACGAACGTGCTAGATAACTCGGACAGCATATTGGGCAATTCTGTACAGTTCCATAAGGTCCCCTCTTGATCCCCGTCGGTTGAACGAGATTTGAGTCAGCAGTTGTAGTCGGTCTTGGCTATTTAGATAATTCACGGCGCGTAAGATGCATGTGACGAGATTTTGCGCATTTTCGGGGGCAGTTATGTGCTTTGTAAGATATGGTGGCCAAGCATGGGCACACTTATCTAAATTGGGATGGACTATGGCTACATACAACGGAAGGAACACTGTTGCACGTGCCACAGCGATCTCGACTTTCAGTACATATAACGCTCGCGGTGTTTTTCTCGCAGCCATATCACACTGGGCAGAAGAAATCAGCATACTAATTATTTGAACGCCTAAGTTTCTCGTTGGTTTTTTCGTCAACAGTTTGCTTCCACGTCCATTTGTGTATCTCAGATAGCTGGGAGTCTACTGGAGCACGTTAGAGAGTATATGGTTTGTTGGGAAGTTCAGCAACATCCGCAGGTATATGGAACTTCCTTCCAGAGGGTGCTTGAGTCGAACGAGCTTCGTGCGATAGCATGTAGCTTGCCGCCATTTTGTTTGACCACATATACTCCCTTCTGCTTCCCTTCGGGTCCTCTAACAGGTGGACTGGCCATGTCCATCCACGGAGCTGAGGTCGATGAAAAAGGTCAGTGAGCATGAGGTCACTTCTGATTGGTGGTTTGTTTCCGGACCGTGGGGTCCCCTATATATATGGACAAAGACACGGTGTGAACGGAGTCTCCTTCGGTATCTGTGTTGTGTTGATACACGTTTCTCCTTGAACATTGCAGTTTCAAGTGCAACAAGATGGTGGCGCTTTCGTCGTCGATAGCGTACACGACATATGTGAATGCACTGTTTACCGTACTATCTGGCTTCCATGCATTCACATTCTGTCGGT